>CM030176.1:2312818-2317818 GCA_017639675.1 Aplochiton taeniatus
AACAATTATGTTACTGTTCCATTAAAAAAACACGTTATTTTATTACCAGCCCCACGGTAGTTTTTTTCTCTCTGGAGAGAAATGAGTCATGGAGTCACTGTGATGGAGAGAGGAGAGAGAACAGGGGAGAGTAGAAGAGAAGGGAGGGGAAAGAGGAGAGAGAGGGAGGGAGAAGAGAGAGAAGAGAGAGAGAGAGAGACAGAGAGAGAGAGAGAGAGAGAGAGAGAGAGAGAGAGAGAGAGAGAGAGAGAGAGAGAGAGAGAGAGAGAGAGAGAGATAGAGAGAGGGGGATAGAGAAGAGAGAGGAGAGAGAGAGAGAGAGAGAGAGAGAGAGAGAGAGAGAGAGAGGAATAGAGAAGAGAGAGGAGAGAGAGAGAGAGAGAGAGAGAGAGAGAGAGAGAGAGAGAGAGAGAGAGAGAGAGAGGTGAGGGTTATTGGAGTGGGAGTGGACTGAGCATGTCACCAATAAAGATGACAGATAGCTGGAGATGTTTTTGATGCGCTTCACAGCCAGAAGAGTCCTGTGGGAAATGGCAGCTTTGTCCAGCTTTGTTTTGCTCTGTGTGTGTGTGTGGGAGAGAGTGTGTGGTTGTGTGTGTGTGTGTGAGAGAGAGAGTCAGTTTGTTTGTGTGTGTGAGAGAGAGTGTGACTGTGTGTGTGTGTGTGTGTGTCTGTGTGTGTGTGTGTGTGTGTGTGTGTGTGTGTGTTTACGCACATGTGTTTAGGGGGGAGTAACCACATATGAATTACTCGAAGGAGTACATCCCTACCCCAGTAATAACCAGACGGAGAGAGAGAGCCAGCGTGTATTCGGATGGGTTTTCCCCACATGGAACCAGCAGACTAGCTGTGCTGTCGGTGGGGGGTCCAGGGCTGACGTGGCTGGGCGTTCTGTTTTGGCCCCAGACAGCTGCTCCGGGGCTGGGCTGGAGGGGAATACGACCAGCGGCTGGACTGGGAGAGCCATGGCCACAGAAAGGCCACTCAGTCTTGGTTGACCTGAACGAAATGTCACGGGCCACCTCCCTGTGCCGCCACACTCACTTGGACGCACGCGCGCGGGCGCTTTTCCACGCGCCATCAATCGGTCGGGTAGCCGCCAGCCAGCCAGCCGTTCGCTCTGCCTGCCGCAGCTTGAACACTGAACAGATAAACCCACACATCATAAAACGTTCTAATTGAAAAGGCTACTATGTACGCGCACGTGCAATAATTGTGTGTGGGAAGCATGCACCTTTATTTCACTATTTTAAGGGCATTTTCTGCATTAATTTGATTGCAGAAGAGAGATCGAGGAGATGATATGCAGTAATTTGCCAAAGGGCTGGAATTGAACCCGGCCCACCGCGGTAAGGACTGGCTTTCTGTGGTACACGCTCTTTACCTGGTGAGTTACCAGGGCGCCCGGAAGCATGCATTCTACTTTGGCAGGCCATGATGCCAGCTGCGCGATTTCCATGGGCTTCATTTGTTGTTTGCACGCATGCATGCGTGCGTTTACGTGTGTATGTGCGAGCGCGCGCAAGCGTGTCTGTGTGTGTGCGCGCGGGCCTGTGTGTGTGCCACAAAAGCAGACATGCAGATACAACCACTAGGAAACCTCTGCTACGTGCCCAGATTTGGAAACGGCTGCGGGTCGATTAGGTAGGCAAGTTGTACAACAGAGAAATGGCCACACAGCTGATACCATCGGTACTAGACTATACGCCCGTTAGTGTTTCATACACACACCTCAGTCGTAGCCAAGTGTGTGTGTGTGCGCGTGCGTGCGTGTGTATGTGTGTGTGTGTGTGTGTGTGTGTGAGTGTGTGTGTGTGTGTGTGTGTGTTTAAATGGGAGAAATATGGCTCATACTATGACGTAATGATAGATGCATATTGTACGATAGAAAATACAGGAAATTGTATCGTGAAATAATGATGTGAAGCCACCCTATTTCTATTTCAATTTCAAGAAGTCAATATCTCACCCAATTTGAAATAATATCGGGGTTATAATGATCTAAGACTGAGCAATACACTAACTATTTAAGCTCGTGAAACAACTGCTTATGAGAAGGGTTATATACAGCTGTAATTGAGTGGTCTTCACCCGATTCAATATTTTCCATGCACCGGCTGTGATTGGAGCCACCGCTCAATCTCTAGTCTCCCTCCCTTCCTCCCCTCCCTCCCTCCTTCACTCACTCACGTTTACACGGACCTCTCTCCCTCCCTCCCCTCCCTTCCTCCCCTCCAACCCTCCCTCCCTCTCACTCACTCACTCACTCACGTTTACACGGACCTCTCTCCCTCCTCCAATCCCCGTTTTCTTTCGTTGCCTCTCTTCCAACTCTTGCGCACACCCACTCGTCTTTTCCCTGTCTCTGTCCGAACACACGCCGCCGTCCGCGGATAACATACTGCCTGCTGAATCGCTACGGAACGTATCCTATTCCCGCCAGTTTCTACGGGGACGACTTACAGGTATGGATGGTTTACCTTTGATGTGGGTTTATATTTCAGAATTGAGAGAGTATTGACAACAAACGGGCAGTTTGGTTTTAAAATCTTAGCGCTGGTGAACAAGAGCGCTGCGCCTTTTCTGTTTGCCAATAATTCATTCTCGATTTTCGAGTTATTTCACTTAGAATCACAACGTGGCTGTGTGTTTCAATTATGTGGACGACTGTTTGTGTTTAACGGGATTTTTGTGGAGCCAAGCCCAGTCAAGCATCAGAGTCCACTCGCACTCGAATGATCCTACAGCAAATCATTCGGTTGGAATTCTAAAATTCCACATGACATGGCATATGCTAGAACTAACCTTTCATTATAAAAAATGAAGTTACCATTCGCGTTTTTGCTTTTTCATTGAAGCAAACGTTGGCAGCTTTTGAGACGAGAATTAGGATATGTCCCAGAGCAGGTTGGTCCATAGGGGGTGCATTGGGACCAACTGACAACGCTCGTTGATACACTTGGAGAGAGGCGTTTGTCGTTCATTGAAGCCCTTCTTGCAATAGAGACGAATACTCATGTGCGTAGGTGTGTGTGTGGGGATGTGTGTCTGTTTGTTCAGGTTTCCCAAGTGAAAGATTGGTTGGTTATTGTAGCTATAGATTTATCTATATTCAAGTTTTTATCTATTTGATATCTTTGGAATGGAACTGCCTCACAGGTCAGATCTATTGTATCACCCATTTCAACTCAACTGCGCAGATGTGATGGATCACAGTAAAAGAGATCCGTAGAGAGAGGGAGGGAGTGTGTGTGTGTGTGCTTATGAGATACATGTATGACGATAGAGTTGAGCGAGAGAGAGAGAGAGAGAGAGAGAGAGAGAGAGATTCAGAGAGAAAGATTCAGAGAGAGAGAGAGAGATTCAGAGAGAGATTCAGATAGAGAGAGATTCAGAGGGAGAGATTCAGCGAGAAAGATTCAGAGAGAGAGAGAGAGATTCAGAGAGAGATTCAGATAGAGAGAGATTCAGAGAGAGAGATTCAGAGAGAAAGATTCAGAGAGAGAGAGAGAGAGGCGGCTGACAGCAGCATCAGAGCCAGAGTCCGGCCGTGCATCCTTTGATTTATAACCTGCTGAATACACTCTGACGGGCAAGGCCTGGGGTCCTCGCTGTCATCCCTCCCTCGGCGACACAGAGCACCCCCCGGAATACTGATAAAGACCCAACCCCCCCCCCCCCCCCCCCCCCCCCCATGGCTGTAACCCCCGTGTTATTTACAGCGTTTAGACGGGCGGGCCGGTTGTCCCGGGTGACGTGGCCATGGCTGATGCTGTGTGACAGGCCAGCCCGACGGACACTAAACGGGGGCTGTTGCTGCCCCCCCCCCTACACACACACACACACACACACACACTCTGAAACGCATGGGAGGCAATGGGGATCTCGCTTCCTCTTTGTTGTAGCTGTCACCGTACAAGTCAACACCATCCTCCTCGAACGGATGATTCCCTTTATAAAGGAGTCAGAGGCAGTGTGTGATGTCCTCCTCCCTGTCCTTAAGGTGGAGGAGTCAGAGGCAGTGTGTGATGTCCTCCTCCCTGTCCTTAAGGTGGAGGAGTCAGAGGCAGTGTGTGATGTCCTCCTCCCTGTCCTTAAGGTGGAGGAGTCAGAGGCAGTGTGTGATGTCCTCCTCCCTGTCCTTAAGGTGGAGGAGTCAGAGGCAGTGTGTGATGTCCTCCTCCCTGTCCTTAAGGTGGAGGAGTCAGAGGCAGTGTGTGATGTCCTCCTCCCTGTCCTTAAGGTGGAGGAGTCAGAGGCAGTGTGTGATGTCCTCCTCCCTGTCCTTAAGGTGGAGGAGTCAGAGGCAGTGTGTGATGTCCTCCTCCCTGTCCTTAAGGTGGAGGAGTCAGAGGCAGTGTGTGATGTCCTCCTCCCTGTCCTTAAGGTGGAGGAGTCAGAGGCAGTGTGTGATGTCCTCCTTCCTGTCCTTAAGGTGGAGGAGTCAGAGGCAGTGTGTGATGTCCTCCTCCCTGTCCTTAAGGTGGAGGAGTCAGAGGCAGTGTGTGATGTCCTCCTCCCTGTCCTTAAGGTGGAGGAGTCAGAGGCAGTGTGTGATGTCCTCCTCCCTGTCCTTAAGGTGGAGGAGTCAGAGGCAGTGTGTGATGTCCTCCTCCCTGTCCTTAAGGTGGAGGAGTCAGAGGCAGTGTGTGATGTTCTCCTCCCTGTCCTTAAGGTGGAGGAGTCAGAGGCAGTGTGTGATGTCCTCCTCCCTGTCCTTAAGGTGGAGGAGTCAGAGGCAGTGTGTGATGTCCTCCTCCCTGTCCTTAAGGTGGAGGAGTCAGAGGCAGTGTGTGATGTCCTCCTCCCTGTCCTTAAGGTGGAGGAGTCAGAGGCAGTGTGTGATGTTCTCCACCCTGTCCTTAAGGTGGAGGAGTCAGAGGCAGTGTGTGATGTCCTCCTCCCTGTCCTTAAGGTGGAGGAGTCAGAGGCAGTGTGTGATGTCCTCCTCCCTGTCCTTAAGGTGGAGGAGTCAGAGGCAGTGTGTGATGTCCTCCTCC
>CM030176.1:2322818-2325318 GCA_017639675.1 Aplochiton taeniatus
CGTGCACCCTTATTCACAGATCCCCTTTGTTTGGCGTGGTCATGGTGACCGAGATGTTTTGGAAATGTTCTAGAACGTCCGTGTGCATTTCACAGCCCCCCCCCCCCACATTACCCAGGCTCTGTTGGCCCCTGCTCTAAGTGTTGGAACGGGGGCCCCGCCTGGACCCGTGCCATTAGGAGAAGCACACAGGCCACAGGAAGCAGCAGTGAAGGAGGCTTGGAGAACAGAAAAAAAGCCTGATGGAGGCCGGAGCGCCGCACGGAGTCTGTTGACAGCACCCCTCGAGTTTACCGGCGTGTGAGATGATCCCATAATCCATACGTCACATAGAGCCGCTCGCTCCACGCCAAGAGCGAAGGCGGGCGGAGTCACGGCGCTAACCCCCCCCCCCCCCCCCCCCCCCACGCGCGGCGTTCCCCGGACGACGGCGAGGCAGCTGCCGAACCACGGGCCTGCGTGGACCCCCGCTGTGACAGAATGTCTGTCCGGCTCCCTAGGCTCAGCATCCGTTCCCAAGGCTGGGAGGCTGAAACTCTGCCGGGAGCCCCCCCCCCCCCCCCACACGAAATGACTGGCGGTGTGTTCAGGCCCTCCAGCGAGCGGTAACAGCCCCCTCACGCTGCCGTCCTGCTGAGACTCTGATGGCCTGCACGGACCCAGCGCTTGCTGTCCTCAGGACTGGAGCGCCGCTGACTGCTACACACACACACACACACACACACACACACACACACACACACACACACACATTAGAAACACGCACCGACACACATAGACATGCAGAGAGACTCACACACACACACACACGCACATACACAGATTAGAAACATACACTCATACACACACACACGGACACACACACTAGCTAAGGAAATGTCCCTGATTGCCGTTTGTTGGCGCCAGCCGTTCCCCTCTCATATCTCTGCTTGCTGTCTCCTGCCAAGAAGCTGCATGGCCACTTTGAACCAATCAGGAAGTTACCTGGAGGCATCTCCAAGGAGAAGCTTGTTTTCCTTCCCCTCAGCCCACTGGTGACTCCACTCACACTCTCCCAGCCTCCCCCAGCAGCGTCCGGGGACCAGCCGGTTCATAGACCCGTCCAAATCATATCCCCCCCCCCCCCCCCCCCGCCATCTATCAAATCATACCCCAGCCTCCTACCGCGCCACCTCCCCCCCCCCCCATCTGTGAAATCATACCTCAGCCTCCTACCCCCCCCATCTGTCAAATCAGACCTCAGCCTCCTACCCCCCCCATCTGTCAGAATCATATCCCAGCCCCCCCCCCCCCCCCCCCCCCCCCTCTCATCTGTCGGATCATATCCCAGCGCCCCCCCCCCCCCCCCTCTCATCTGTCAGATCATATCTGGCCCTCCTCCCCTTCCTACATCTCTCTTTATATGTTATCTATCCAGCCCTCCTCCCTTCCTACATCTCTCTTTATCTGTTATCTATCCAGCCCTCCACCTTTCCTACATCTCTCTTTATCTGTTATCTATCCAGCCCTCCTCCCCTTCCTACATCTCTCTTTATCTGTTATCTATCCAGCCCTCCTCCCTTCCTACATCTCTCTTTATCTGTTATCTATCCAGCCCTCTTACCCTACCTACATCTCTCTTTATCTGTTATCTATCTGGCCCTCCACCCTTCCTACATCTCTCTTTATCTGTTATCTATCTGGCCCTCCTCCCCTTCCTACATCTCTCTTTATCTGTTATCTATCCAGCCCTCCACCCTCCTACATCTCTCTTTATCTGTCATCCATCCGGCCCTCATCCCTTCCTACATCTCTCTTTATCTGTTATCTATCCAGCCCTCCTCCCCTCCTACATCTCTCTTTATCTGTTATCTATCCGGCCCTCCTCCCCTTCCTACATCTCTCTTTATCTGTTATCTATCCAGCCCTCCACCCTTCCTACATCTCTCTTTATCTGTTATCTATCCAGCCCTCCACCCTTCCTACATCTCTCTTTATCTGTTATCTATCCAGCCCTCCACCCTTCCTACATCTTTCTTTATCTGTCATCCATCCGGGCCTCCTCCCCTCCTACATCTCTCTTTATCTGTCATCCATCTGGCCCTCCACCCTTCCTACATCTCTCTTTATCTGTTATCTATCCGGCCCTCCTCCCTTCCTACATCTCTCTTTATCTGTTATCTATCCAGCCCTCCTCCCTTCCTACATCTCTCTTTATCTGTTATCTATCCAGCCCTCCACCCTTCCTACATCTCTCTTTATCTGTTATCTACCCTCCTCCCTTCCTACATCTCTCTTTATCTGTTATCTACCCTCTTCCCTTGTTCTTCTTCTTCTCCCTCTTGTCCTCCTCTTCAATCATTCCATCCCTCTCCAGGTTTTGTCCTTGATCATGCTTATTCATTTATTCATGACGCAGGCACACACACACACACACACACACACACACACACACACACACACACACACACACACACACACGACACACACACACACACACACTGCTCTCAGCTCCCTTCCT
>CM030176.1:2330318-2332818 GCA_017639675.1 Aplochiton taeniatus
AATTTTAAAGAATTTATTTGTAAATAATGGTGGAAAATAAGTATTTGGTCACCCACAAACAAGCAAGATTTCTGGCTCTCACAGACCTGTAACTTCTTCTTTAAGAAGCTCTTCTGTCCTCCACTCGTTACCTGTATTAATGGAACCTGTTTGACCTCGTCATCTGTATAAAAGACACCTGTCCACAGCCTCAAACAGTCAGACTCCAAACTCAACCATGGCCAAGACCAAAGAGCTGTCGAAGGACACCAGGAAGAAAATTGTAGACCTGCACCAGGCTGGGAAGAGTGAATCTGCAATAGGCAAGCAGGTTGGTGTGAATAGATCAACTGTGGGAGCAATTGTAAGAAGATGGAAGACATACAACACCATTGATAATCTTCCTCGATCTGGGGCCCCACGCAAGATCTCATCCCGTGGGGTCAAAATGATCATGAGAACGGTGAGCAAAAATCCCAGAACTACACGGAGGGACCTGATGAATGACCTGCAGAGAGCTGGGACCAAAGTAACAAAGGCTACCATCAGTGACACACTACGCCGAGAGGGACTCAAATCCTGCAGTGCCAGGCGTGTCCCCCTGCTTAAGCCAGTACATGTCCAGACCCGTCTGAAGTATGCCAGAGAGAATATGGATGATCCAGAAGAGGATTGGGAGAATATCATGTGGTCAGATGAAACCAAAATAGAACTTTTTGGTAAAAACTCAACTCGTCGTGTTTGGAGGAAGAAGAATGCTGAGTTGCATCCCAAGAACACCATACCTACTGTGAAGCATGGGGGTGGAAACATCATGCTTTGGGGCTGTTTTACTGAAAAGGGGACAGGACGACTGATCCGTGTTAAGGGAAGAATGAACGGGGCCATGTATCGAGAGATTTTAAGCCAAAACCTCCTTCCATCAGTGAGAGCATTGAAGATGGAACGTGGCTGGGTCTTCCAGCATGACAATGATCCCAAACACACCGCTCGGGCAACGAAGGAGTGGCTCCGTAAAAAGCATTTCAAGGTCCTGGAGTGGCCTAGCCAGTCTCCAGACCTCAACCCCATAGAAAATTTGTGGAGGGAGTTAAAAGTCCGTGTTGCCCAGGGACAGCCCCAAAACATGACTGCTCTAGAGGAGATCTGCATGGAGGAATGGGCCAAAATAGCAGCTACAGTGTGTGCAAACCTGGTGAAGACTTACAGGAAACGTTTGACCTCTGTCATTGCCAACAAAGGTTATGTTACAAAGTATTGAGTTGAACTTTTGTTATTGACCAAATACTTATTTTCCACCATCATTTACAAATAAATTCTTTAAAAATCCTACAATGTGATTTTCTGGATTTTTCTTCTCATTTTTGTCTCTCATAGTTGAAGTGTACCTATAATGAAAATTACAGACCTCTCTCATCTTTCGAAGTAGGAGAACTTGCACAATCAGTGGCTGACTAAATACTTTTTGACCCCACTGTATATATATACTGTATATATTACTGGTTTGGGTATATTTTTTTATTTGTATTTTCTGCCTTTAACAGGGTCCTGCTGGAAAAGAGACCTAGTCTCAGTCGGCTACCGGGTATAAATAAATAAATATATATATATATATTTCTATATATATTTCTTGAATTAGCTAATGTGTCTCGTCTCCAAAGTGCCGCTTGTGGAAGGAGCCACTCATGTGAGGCTCGTTTAGGAGCAGGACGAGTCTTTCCGTCCAATCAGGTTCCACTGTGTGCAGCACAACAAACAAACAAACAACAAACAAACAAACAGAGGGTGAAAGCAAACCTGGATTAACCTCGTTCTCCGTTCTCTGTTATTACGGGGCCCGGTAACGGATGGCAGGGCCAGGGCCCTGTTCTCTTTGCTGTCGTAACGGTCTCCAGGGCTGGGGCCCTGTTCTCTTTGTTGCTGTAACGGTCCCCAGGCCAGGGGCCCTGTTCTCTTTGTTGCTGTAACGGTCTCCAGGCCAGGGGCCCTGTTCTCTTTGCTGCTGTAACGGTCTCCAGGCCAGGGGCCCTGTTCTCTTTGTTGCTGTAACGGTCTCCAGGGCAGGGGCCCTGTTCTCTTTGTTGCTGTAACGGTCCCCAGGCCAGGGGCCCTGTTCTCTTTGTTGCTGTAACGGTCTCCAGGGCTGGGGCCCCGTTCTCTGCTGCTGTAACACTTCCCCGGACAAGGGCCCTGTTCTCTTTGTTGCTGTAACGGTCCCCAGGCCAGGGGCCCTGTTCTGCTTGTTGCTGTAACGGTCTCCAGGGCCAGGGGCCCTGTTCTCTTTGCTGCTGTGACGGTCTCCAGGGCCAGGGCCCTGTTCTCTTTGCTGCTGTAATGGTCTCTAGGGCAGGGGCCCTGTTCTCTTTGTTGCTGTAATGGTCTCCAGGGCTGGGGCCCCTCAGAGTCCCCGCTGGCCTGTGATGTTTGGGTTTGAAAGGATGGAACTCTGGGTAAACACACACCGAGAGCCGTGCAGCGCTGGGATTCCATTACCTCGGTCACACACTGTCTGTCTGTCTGT
>CM030176.1:2336481-2338981 GCA_017639675.1 Aplochiton taeniatus
CTCTCTCTCTCTCTCTCTGTCTCTCTCTGTCTCTCTCTGTCTCTACATATCTCACTCCCTCTCTGTCTTTCCTTCCATGTTTCCCATTATCACTGCATTTATAATCAGTCCCTCTGCAGCCCTGTGCTGACGGCTGCCTGCCTCCGGTCCACCATCGTTCACGGTAGACCCAGGGAGATTTGGGAGTGTGGAGGTACATCTGAGACGAAACAAAAGGGGAGCTCTTAAAAGCCACTCCGTAAAACATTCCCACCGCCGCTATTTAAAAAGGGGCTGTGTGGACGCTTGATGAGGACTCTGCGTTGTTTTCATCTCCCCGCCAAAAGTTTTTTTGTTTCCAGATTTGTCACAGCCTGGAACAACCTTCCCCCCCCACTCCGTCCCCCCATCTTTAATTTGCTCCTTGTTGTCACGGAAACAAGGCACATGCTAGTAATGTCTTTCTCCGTGTGCCAATGCAGCGTTGCCTGATGCCGTCAGTGGCCTCTATGTTGGCGTGTGAGAGTGAGCGTCATGGGAGTGATTTCTGCATGTATGTCCTGGTAGCTTTTGAGAGTGAGCGTCATGGGAGTGATTTCTGCATGTATGTCCTGGTAGCTTGTGAGAGTGAGCGTCATGGGAGTGATTTCTGCATGTATGTCCTCAGGAAGCTCAGGAAGTCAGACCATTCAATGAGCTTGTGAATGCAGGGTTAGTACTGATCCCAAAGAACCCCCGTGATTCTCCAGCCAATCAGAGCCACAACGTCCTTATTGAACATGGGTCCCTGGGGGAAAACCCAGGCTTCTATCCAATCAGATTAGTCCAGAGATCATTCCACTTCCATTCTATTGCTGTTTGACCTTATTTCATTATTTAAATCAGTAAGCTGGCCTTAAGTGCCAGAGAGTGGGGGACTTTGGCGTTCAGAAATATTCCCTTCCATTAATAAGAGTATGCTATGTTATAGTATTTGGACCGGTCCACTTTGAAGGCCTTTGAAGGGGGATTTATACAATCTGGAAGATTCCATTCCACCCCAATACCAACCAATCGCAGATAACTAATTGAGGAGCATTTGGAGACTGAATATTGAGTCAGATACACACACACACACACACACCCCCACACACACACACACACACACACACACACTCCCTTTAATTGGATAAGATAATAGTTTTCCCAGTGACATCATAACTCACACCCTTATTCCAACACACACTCCTGCTATTATCCAATGGCCTTTCTTCGTCTTACCGGCCTTCCTAACGAGCTCTCCGGTCGTAATCAAATAATTACAGGCTCGTTAGCGGCAGCAACGCCCGGAACCACTCCAGATGAGACAGTGGATTAACGGCAGAAACAAATATCTGGGGGGGGGGGGGGGGGGCAGTAAGATAAGTGTGGAGGAGGTACTGTATGGAGGCAGAGAGGCATGACAGCTCACCGCGCGACAGAGCTATCGAACGCTGGAACCCTTATCTCCTATTGACCAACTTGAATGTTAACACACACACGCACACACACACACACAGTCACTCAGTTGCTTTCAAATACGCATACACACTCACACACACAGTCACATAAGAGTGCACACACACACACACACACACACACACACACACACACACACACACACACACACACACACACACGCACACACACACACAGTCACTCAGTTGCTTTCAAATACGCATACACACTCACACACACAGTCACATAAGAGTGCACACACACACACACACACACACACACACGCACACACGCACACACACACACAACAACCCAGCCATAGTTGAAGACTCAGCACAACGCTATTGTGGCCGTTGCCAACGCTACAGCCGTCTCCAAGGCTCCTGGTTACCATCGTTCCTACAGCCTTTCCTCGCTTTCTGCCTATTGCTTTCATTTCCTTTCCCCCGGCGGGCTCAATCAATATTTTATTTATTGTTATTATTATTTATTTTATTTAGCTGCCAGTTCTCTTTATGCCCTCCTCCTTTGGGGCGAGCCCGCAACTGGACCTGGAATCAAGCACCGTTAGTCAAGGTGGTGTAGTGTCTTGTTTAGTCAGGGTGTTGTAGAGTCTTGTTTAGTCAGGACGGTGTTGTAGAGTCTTGTTTAGTCAGGGTGTTGTAGTGTCTTGTTTAGTCAGGGTGTTGCAGTGTCTTGTTTAGTCAGGGTGTTGTAGAGTCTTGTTTAGTCAGGCTGTTGTAGAGTCTTGTTTAGTCAGGATGGTGTTGTAGTGTGTTGTTTAGTCAGGGTGTTCTAGAGTCTTGTTTAGTCAGGACGGTGTTGTAGTGTCTTGTTTAGTCAGGGTGTTGTAGTGTCTTGTTTAGTCAGGGTGTTGTAGTGTGTTGTTTAGTCAGGACGGTGTTGTATTGTCTTGTTTAGTCAGGACGGTGTTGTAGTGTCTTGTTTAGTCAGGGTGTTGTAGTGTCTTGTTTAGTCAGGGTGTTGTAGTGTCTTGTTTAGTCAGGACGGTGTTGTAGTGTCTTGTTTAGTCAGGGTGTTGTAG
>CM030176.1:2341481-2348981 GCA_017639675.1 Aplochiton taeniatus
CAAGAAAAGGTATCCTGGGTAATATTAAAGTCCCTTCTGTAGCGGAATATAATGTATCGATGAAAGAGAAGGGAGGCGAAGGGAAATTGAATCTCTCCTCTCCTGCATTGTACTGTCAGGGGGGGGGGGGGGGGATGGATTTCTCTCCATCCGCTTGGTGTATTAAACCTGCCACGGCGAAGGACGCTCTCTGGCAGCGAAAGACCCAAATATTCCCTTCCATCTCGCAGCAGTGTTTCCCTCAGGTGAACCTAGCAGCGGGGGTACGCCAACGTTCAGTTATTTATATTATTTTGTGCTATGGACGCTTCTTATCCAGGTCAAGTCACACACAAAGTATATAGATGACAGAGACGGACTGGAATGTAAAAGAACCACGCTGGTATTTGCGACACGACGGCCCTATTTGAAATATTATATTATATTATGTATATACTATACAAATATTATATTTGCAAACTCACGACGCTGATAGCAGAACACAGAAGCTATGATAGCCAACACTTCCGGAGTTTTTTGTTGTCGTTGTTTCTGTGTGTTTATTTGGGCCGGGGTTGTGTGTGCGTGACGTGGATCTCACACGGCAAATGAATAGTAGAACGCAGAAGCTATGATAGCCAACACTTTCTGAGTTGATTTTTGTTGTTTCTATGTGTTTATGTGTGCGTGGTGTGGACACTGCATGGTGTGGACACTGCATGGTATGGACACTGCATGGTGTGGACACTGCATGGTGTGGACACTGCATGGTGTAGACACTGCATGGTATGGACACTGCATGGTGTGGACACTGCATGGTGTGGACACTGCATGGTGTAGACACTGCATGGTGTGGACACTGCATGGTGTGGACACTGCATGGTATGGACACTGCATGGTGTGGACACTGCATGGTGTGGACACTGCATGGTGTAGACACTGCATGGTATGGACACTGCATGGTGTGGACACTGCATGGTGTGGACACTGCATGGTGTGGACACTGCATGGTGTGGACACTGCATGGTGTAGACACTGCATGGTGTGGACACTGCATGGTATGGACACTGCATGGTATGGACACTGCATGGTGTGGACACTGCATGGTGTGGACACTGCATGGTGTGGACACTGCATGGTATGGACACTGCATGGTGTGGACACTGCATGGTGTGGACACTGCATGGTATGGACACTGCATGGTATGGACACTGCATGGTATGGACACTGCATGGTGTGGACACTGCATGGTATGGACACTGCATGGTATGGACACTGCATGGTATGGACACTGCATGGTGTGGACACTGCATGGTGTAGATCTCACACGGCTCTTTTGTTTTCTCTTCACGTCTGCATTAAAACCCGTGACAGACAACTTATTCGAAGAAATATTTTCACCCTCCCTCAGAAACATTACATAAAGGAGAAGAGTTTTTCACGAAAGTCAGAATTACCCTAACACATATTCGCCGTGTGTTTTCAATTACTGTT
Organism: Aplochiton taeniatus; assembly: GCA_017639675.1. Lineage (NCBI taxonomy): Eukaryota > Metazoa > Chordata > Actinopteri > Galaxiiformes > Galaxiidae > Aplochiton > Aplochiton taeniatus. The sequence continues at coordinate 2,342,955 of CM030176.1, forward strand.
GCTGTACGTAGTAAAAACAAGCCAACTGATTGGATAAAGCAGGACTGACATTTGAAGAATCCAGGCGTGTCATTGGGTGTGCCATCCACATAATGGGAGGTCAGACAGATGAATTATTAAACAGCGGAAGGCACCACTGGCCAATCAGCAAGCAAACAGCCATGCAAATGAGCTTTATGGAAATGCTGGCTGCGGAACACCTTGTAACAATAAGGGCGTATCATATTGTATGCATATGAGGTGGGGACCTGATGCTTAGCCTTGTGTCTCTGTGTGTGTGTGTGTGTGTGTGTGTGTGTGTGTGTGTGTGTGTGTGTGTGTGTGTGTGTGTGTGTGTGCATTCTTGTTTGACTTCTGCTGGGTGCGTGTCTGTGAGAATAGAGAGTCAAACAGATGGATGTAAACTAGTGAGTGTGTGTGCCTGTGTCTGAATGAAATGGAAAGGCTTTGTATGTGTGTGTGTGTCTATATAAAATGGAAAGACTTTGTGTGGGTGTGAGTGTGTGTGTGTGTGTACGTGTGTGTGTGTGTGCGTTGGTATGAAATGGAAAGGCTTTGTGTGTGTGTGTGTATGCGTTGGTATGAAATGGAAAGGCTTTGTGTGTGTGTGTGTGTGTGTGTGTGTGTGTGTATGTGTATGTGTTGGTATGAAATGGAAAGGCTTTGTGTGTGTGTGTGTGTGTGTGTGTGTGTGTGTGTGTGTGTGTGTGTGTGTGTGTGTGTGTGTGTGTGTGTATGTGTTGGTATGAAATGGAAAGGCTTTGTGTGTGTGTGTGTGTGTGTGTGTGTGGGGGGGGGGTTCTCCAGTCTCCACTCTTCCTCTCTATTCTGAGCGTAGTCCCTGACCTTCTCCTACTGGCTGGCTGCTGCCCAGCACCCCCCCCCCCCATTAGGACTCCACTGAGCAGGCCCTCCCTAATCCCCCCACTTGCCTCACAGCTCAGCCCCACCGGGAGAGTCGCACCCTGGGCCTGGTTTCCAGTTCACTCCCCTTAAATGGAGGGATTTCCATGTACGGGGCGGTGGGGGGGCTTCGATTCCAAAATGGCCTCCCGGCCCAGCAGACGATCGGTTTCTGGGCAGGTGTCCCACCCTGGCCGCCCGCCGCCCTCCGCCCACGGCCCGCCATATGGCCGGCTATGATGTCGGCGTTGTTGTTGTTTGTTGTTGTGGCGTGTGTCAAAAAAAATATTTATGTCGATATCCACCTCTAGCTGAGAAGTTGGCCGGCGATCAGAGACCAATCCCCCCCCCCCCCTCCAAAGAGGCCCTTAGTCATCGTCAACACCACCACAGCTGTCAATCACCCAGCTCCATGAATACCAGTCTCCAAATGGAGATGCTTTATCATGCCTTGGTGGGGATTAGTCACTGCCCACGTAATTTTCCTTTGCAATTCTCTAATCTGTCACGGCGATTTTCAACCCATTTTCTTTCTCGGTCATTTTATCTTTTGAATGACATCGTTTCCCCCCGGGTTACAACGAGGTGGAGAGCAGTTCTACCAATGCATGACCAAAGAAAATCAAATTGGGCCATTTTTTTTGTTTGGCCACAACCTTGTTGGCAGGTGAAATCAAAAGGGGAAAGAGCCCGGAATGGATTCATTTTGTGTCCTTTTTTTTTTTTAAATTTTTTTTTTTGTTATTTTGTGTCTCATTTCGACTCCAGCCATCGCAGAACGGGACGGTGAAAACAAACACTTTCTCTTTTGGGCAAAGCCAACAAATTGCAGCCTGAAGCAAGGAGACAATTCGAAGTCAACGTAACATTCTGGAACAGGACAGTACATGGCCCTGACCTTCAACTGAGGCTAGCCACTGTCCGGATCCCAACCAACAGTGCCTGCCTCTCCTGAGCCCGTAACAAACTACTATACTGTATATATCTGTATGTATACTAATAATATACGTAACAAACCGCAGCCTGGCCCTCTGGAACAGAAAACGGCAACGAACGGAGAAAAACACACAGAAGCCGAAAAAGTGATAACGGTCGGGCAATAATTCACTGATAATGGTCAATAGTTCACAGTTGCCCCAATAGTTGAATTCATAAACGGCTTGCGTGTAGGGCTGAGGAGTCCTGGTGTGTCGTCCGCGGCAACAGCGTTCACAGTGTGACGGCCGTCAAGGACAGGTGTCCTTTCCCGCAGGGAGTAGCCAAACACCACCCGCCCATTTAGCCTGTGGGGCTGGCCAACCTCTAACAGAGGGGGTGGGGGGCGAGAGGGGGAGAGGGGGAGAGAGATAAAGAGAGAGAGAGAGAGGGAGAGGGAGGGAGGGGGAGAGGGAGGGAGAGAGAGGGAGAGGGAGAGGGAGAGGGAGAGATGCGGATGCATTTTGCTGCCGCAGACACACTTCATGTTCTGGAAGTGTGTGTGTGTGTGTGTGTGTGTGTGGCCAATTTTTCCACCCACTCCCAGATATACAGCTAAATATGCCTCCCAGCTTGTCTTGTCCTGAAACAACACAGAAATCTAAACACCCAAAACACAACACAACTAAATGCAGATATACAGATACACAAAACAGCACAACACAACACAACACAACACAACACAACACAGCACAGCACAGCACAGCACAGCACAGCACAGCACAGAGAGATAGAGAGTAAAGCTGGAGGGACAAGCTGACAGCACGTACAGCCAATCAGGCATCAACCAGACGCTTGCTACCTGTTGGGTCAGACTTATCCAGCTTCAGTGTCTGTGGAAGAAAACCTGACCACATGTAAACCAGTACACACACACACACACACACACACACACACACACACACACTCCATAGTGCATTGGCAGGGGCAATTAAGGGACGAACGTCTTTAGGAGAGAGGGAGGAATCAATGGAGAGAGGGAGAGGAGGAGAGGAAGAGGAGAGGCAGGGAGGAAGAGAGGAGGACAGAGGGACGGAGAGAGCAAGAGAGAGAGAGGGGGGAGAGGAAAAGAGGGAGGGAGGGAGAGGGAAACAAACACAATGTTGTTATTTTAGGGAACATGTTGAGCGCCCTCCCTCTCTCTTTGTCTTTATTGGACAGCTTCTTGTCAGGTCAACCTGACAGTGGTGTTCCTTGTCATCCCTGTTGTGGGGCAGCCATGCAATAGCTCCTATTGTGTAGCAGGAGCCCAGCACATTACAGCCGGGAGGACTGTCAAAAGACCGGCTGGATGGAAATGACTTTACACAATATGTCCTTCCCTCTTACCTACGTGGGCTGTAGTCGCTTCTAAGTGTGTGTGCATGTGTGTGTGTGTGTGGACTGTGTGTTTGCTGGGTCTGCGTGTAGGAGAGTTGTTTGGGATGTGTGTTGGTCGGCCCACCCGCCCAGGGGAAGCTGTCGTCCGAAATGAACGCCCCAGCTGTGGGGGCGGGATGCTACGGACGGCCATGGAACAGCAGCCACCAGCTGAGTGGCGGTCCGCCAGAATGTCACACACACACACACACACACACACACACACACACACACACCTCAGGAGGGGAAGGGCCAGTGGGAGTGGGGCGAGGAGAGGGAGGCGGCAGGTAGGAAAGAGAGCGGGAGTGGGGGAGGAGGAGGAAGAGAATAGATGAGAGAGAAGCACCAACGGAAGGAGGAGAGAAGAAGTGAGGGTAGGCTCAGATGGAGAGAAAGGACAGAGGGTCTACAGGGAGAGAGAGAGAGAGAGAGAGAGAGAGAGAGAGAGAGAGGGGGAGAGGGGGAGAGGAAGAGAGGGAGGGAGGGAAGGAGAGAGAGAGAGAGAGAGAGAGAGAGAGAGAGAGAGAGAGAGAGAGAGAGAGAGAGAGAGAGAGAGAGAGAGAGAGAGAGAGAGAGAGAGAGAGAGAGGCTGACCCCCTTGTGGGGCTACGGTTGCCCAGGACAACGGTGGAAGACTAAATGTCAGTGTACAGTCATCCACCTCTCTCTCTCTCTCTCTCTCTTGGACAGTTTGTCCAAATAGTCATTGAAAGCGTCGACAGCAAGACTTACGTTTGTCGTTTTTAAGCGGCGCATTTCTTGAAGAAAGTTGGAGGAACTGGATTTCAAATTTCTCAAAATGCTTCATTTCATATTTGCGCATGCTGTCTGACTTCCATGTATATTTGAGTCTAGGTTTATACAGTTGGAAGGATTGTGATGCTTCTTGCCTCTTGTCTCTTAAGATAAGCGGCCATGTTGCTGTGGTATTCAGACAGGATGGGAGTGAGGGGGCTGGCGGTGAGATACAGGGTCAAGATTAGGACTGAATCCACCAAGAGAAGAGCAGTACGTGCTCCAGAGAGTGCCCTGCTTTGTTGACTACTTTCCCAGTGAACACCATGACCGTAGAAGCTGGGGGAATGGATTTGTTTGGCATAATTGTTTCTATATTAGCAAGCCTCCTGGATCTCTCCCATGGTTGACTCCTTTTTGTTCAGTTGATGGAAACTATTATTTCTTTGTTTTCTGATGGACAACGTGTCGCACATTTCATACACAATGGCTGTTCAATGTGCTTTACACAAGGCAAGCAGAAGCATAAAAGAAAGAATTCAAAGATAAATAAATGAAGAAAAAAAAATATTATCATCATCATCATCATCATCATCATCATCATCATCATCAGAAAAAAAATATTATAACAAATTCAATTTATAATAATAATATATAATATAATTTATATATTCAAATTATAAACAATTCAGCAAAACGCAATCGAGAACATCAACCTTTTTAATCTGGAATTAAATAAAAAATAATTATTAAAAAAAAAAGAATGAAATCAAAAGACAAGCTTGGAGCAAGTCTCAGATCTTCTGGAAGTTTGTTCCAGCTATTTGCTGCATAGTGGCCAAACGCTACTTCACCTTTTCGAGTTTGAACTCTTCTGTGGACTCTTCTCCTCAAATCCATGTTTGCTACATAACAATAACAATAAATGAAGACAATAATATCACAGCTACTCATCTCTCTTATAAAATCTACTTTTCTGCCGTTGACTCCAAAGACAGAAGGTCTGAGGCCTTGAATATTCCAACATGAGATTTTGAATGATTGTTGTACTGTGGATATTAAAAAAATATACGCTATTAAGATTAGATCAAGTTTCAAATTCTATCTATATTAGTATGGTTATTATTTTATTTTTCCATTTTTTTTGTTTGTTCAATTAAATCAATTTTTTTGGGTTGAACAAAACAAAACATATGAATCTATTATATGCCACATACATTATGCATACCTTCATATCTGTACGTACAAACACACACATTTCAGGAGTGTGTGTGTATAGCTGCATGTGGGTGTAAACTATTTCATCTCTCTCTCTCTCTCTCTGTCTCTCTCTCTCTCTTTCTCTCTGTCTCTCTCTATCTCTCCCTCTCTCTCCCCCCTTTTCTCTCTCTCCCTCTCTCTCTCTCTCTCTCTCTCTCTCTCTCTTTCTGTTTGAAGTCTTTTTACTCCTTGTTCCCTCGTGCTCCTCAAAAAATCCCTCGTTATCTTACACTCACCCACACACACACACACACACACACACACACACACACACACACACACACACACACACACACTGTCACTCAATCTTGCTAGCTCTTTCTTTTTATCTATTTCTCCTCCTTTGTGTTCCGCCCTTTTCCTCATCATTTCCATTTCTTCTCATTCTCAGCGCCGGGAATGTTTTCAACGCACTGTGTGTCTCTTTGTGTACGCTTGTCTGTCCGAGTGTGTATGTGCGCGTGCACGGAGGATCTCCATAGCGCATGTGTGTGTCCGTCTAGCTGCCTTACTCTCTCTCTTCCCTCACAACTGTCCTCCTCTCATTCAAATTCAAATGAACTTTATTGGCATTGGCCAAAACAAAACACACTACAAAGACATGTAAACTCAGTAAATCAATACATCATCTCCAAAAATGCCAGAGAATAATAATATAAATCCAGAGATGATTAAACGTTCTCTCTTGGTATGGAGAGAGGAAATTGTCTGTCAGCTGTCCCTCTGTTTCTGCTCCCTTTCTTTCTTCATGCTCCTCACTCACCTTATCTCCATCCAAACCCGTCTGGCACCCTC
>CM030176.1:2377977-2385477 GCA_017639675.1 Aplochiton taeniatus
TCCATCTCTCTCTCCATCCACATCTCTCCATCCCTCTCTATCTCTCTCTGCATCTCTCTCCATCCCTCTCTCCATCTCTCTCCATCCCTCTCTCCATCCCTCTCTCCATCTCTCTCTCCATCCACATCCCTGTCTAGTGTCCAGTGACTTCTTTGTGTTCTCCCTTGCATTTATCTACTGGTCATTGTTGTTCTTCCTCTGTACGGTACTCCTCTCCCCCAGGATTTGTTTGACATATTGTGCCTCTGAATGAGCTAAGCATCCAGACCACATGCACATTTAGTCCACATCTATTAAATGGATGTATGGCAAAATTCTATTGCATATCAACCCCTTCAAGCTTTATAAAAATCTCTTTAGAAAATAGAAGAGCATTCAGATAGCTTTCTACTTTGGTGTGTCTCCTCAAAGCAAGCTTCCCAAAGGACCACATTGTCAACCATGTTGCATAGCCTCAAAAGGCTTCTGTCAATCACGTGAATGAAGCAAGCCAAATGTTGGAGGGAATGCGTATGGTATTCTGTGAGAACCTTGGTAAATATATCATTGAACCCAACCTTCAATCAACATCTTACAGGAGAGGTCCATGGTGAACATAGCACTATAACCCACAATGCAACACACATCTTAGAGGGTAGAACCATGGTGAATACATCATTAACCCACCATTCAATCCACAGCTTGCAGTAATTGTGCCATGGCAACTCTTGGGTTTCACATGAAATGATCATGTGCTGGAGTATGAATAGTTAATATGAATCTCTCTCTCTATTTCTCTCCCTGCATACCTTCTTCTACGCACAGTGTGAGCTGATGAGCGTCTCCTAAGGGACCTTCCCTATTCTCTGCTTTGCTTCCCTAAGAGTCCCACCTGCCGCTCCAAACCATGCTAATTAGCATAGTCTGTCAGCTGCTGGAATTTGATTAAATCTAAGATATCAGGGACGATAAAAAAAAGAAGAAGGTAGAAAGGACTTTGTTTGATGGGAGGACTTATTCCCGGCCATGAGAGAGAGTCATGCCTCACTCTTCCGAATCCCCCATTTCCTCCTCACCCCATTCCACTCTTCTCAGTCCCACCCACCCCCTTCACCCCACCTCTCTTTTCCCCCTCTGCTTGAGGAACAGAAAGACCAGAGGTGGGGGTGGGGGTGGGGGGGGGGGGGTGGGGGGTCTGACTCTGGCAGTCAAACACGCACGGAGCTGGATCACAAGAAACAGATAAATATGTGTTTGAAGACAGGCAGAATTAAACACGAGTGGAGGAGACAAAGAGAGAGCGAGATAAATAGAAAGAAAGAGAGAGGGAGAGAGAGAGAGAGAGAGAGAGAGAGAGAGAGAGAGAGAGAGAGAGAGAGAGAGAGAGAGAGAGAGAGGTGAGAGACACAGCCAGTGTGAGTGAGTGAGTGAGTGAGTGAGTGAGTGAGTGAGTGAGTGAGTGAGTGAGTGTGCGAGTGTGTGAGTGTGTGAGTGTGTGAGTGAGAGGTGGTGGGGAGGAGGGAAACAGAGAGCCTGTGCTTTGAGTTGAGTTGAATTCAGGATAAGCACCTGACTGACAGCTCTGTCTTTTAGCAGCCCTTATCTTCCCTCTGGGCTTCCGTGGAACAGAAGAGAAGAGCAGGCTATTCACTGCATGGCTCTGGGAGAATCGAGTCTGCTGTTTCCAAAGCTCGCCATCTACTTTACACTCAGGAGAATGGGAGTGGGCAAAGGGAATCGCAGAAGAGATGCAGTGGCATATGGATTTTAGCGTCGTTTCAGATGTCTCAAATGTTTTATATTTGGTTACGTATAGACTAGATGAGCTGAGAAATGCAATGAAAACAGCAACAGAAATTGGTTGTCTTTCTTTCCTGGTAGGGTTCCACTGAAAGTACCTCAGGGCTGAGTCTACCAGTACTCCTAAGTACAAATAGTACCTCCCAGTGGACCATAGGAAAGTACTGGGATGCAGATAGATAGAAGAGAGTATGTATGTGTATATAATATAGTCTATTATATACAATATCGTATATTATATATTATACCTTTATACAATACATTATATATCTGTATGTTATATAGTATATTATACTTATATACAATATAGTATAGTATATAGTATAGTATATATTATACTCATATACAATATAGTATAGTATGTTATACACAATATAGTATATAATATAGTATATGATACGTATAGTATAGCAGAGCATATTATCCAAAGCAGTGCACTGAAGCAGCCTGTAGAGTTACATTATGCTGTGGACTGATCGTTTTTGAGTTTGGAAACTCTTCTTATGCTGTCTCACAGTTGATGCATTATGTGATATGCTCCAAAAATGTTTATATTATACAAAGAAAAACTAATTAAATAAGGGATCATTATTCAAATCATTTTTTGGAAGGGGTTTGAGTTTAGTGTTACAGTTGATTTTTCATTATTAATTATAAAAAATAGGACCCAGAAAGAGAGAATAAAAGAGGGATGAAGAAGTATTTTCTGATTAATCATTCGCTTTGCCCCTCTAATTACTTTCATCAAGACAGCCGTGGCCACACACACACACACACACACACACACACACACACACACACACACTCATATACACACTCACATATAGACACACACCCACCCACACACACACACACACACACACACACACACACACACACACACACACACACGTACACGCACATGCACACACACACACCCAAATAAAAATAACACACAAATCAACTGTCACTATATTTTTCTTTATCAGTTTAAAAAGGGTGAATCTCCTCAGAATCAAATAGACTTGATATGGATTATTATTATTTTTTATATTTTCAAATCCAAAGAGGAAAGTAACCCCCATCACTTAAAATCTCATTGGCTTCACCTGCATGTAGCCATGGCGACACTGCGAGGGGCCAAAGGCAAATTGAGTACCATTGGACCGGGAATTGAATTGTCAATATCAATTTCCACATTGTGACTGGTCCAGTGATTCAGAGCATGCTGGGGGCTGTAGTGTCAGAGATGAGATAGGACCAAGGGTTGAATGAGTGCCATGTTGCAGTGATGGAGGGCGGGGGGGGGGGGGGGGGGGCACTAATAGGGCTGGACCAACAGGAAGAAATGCGTCGGATGAATCAAACAAAGGCTTATCAGAATAAAGCAGATATATCAAAATCCATAAACCTAGATTTTAATGCCATTTTGGCAAGTTTTATTGGTGAGATGTTAGACAAACAATACACATATTTATGCTTTATAGTTATTCCCATATACATTTTATTTATGATACTTTCTTTTAAACAATTCATTGATTTATCTACTGTGTGGGGAAGAAATATGATTTAGCTACATCCATCATATCAGTTTAAAAACCACTATAGCGCAATCCCCCCCCCCCCCCAAAAAAAAAAAACCTAACCTGAGCCCTACAAATGAAAGCATTTCAACTAAATGCTCCATTTAGAAGGTAGCCTATTTTCTCCTAAGCATTCAATGCTATTGTTTATGTGTCGCTAGGGCTGCATACACATTGTGAGCTTATTGTATTACACTTGTGTATACCTTGTAAACAAAGCAAAACGACCATGAAAGACGATATTGTTTTGAGTTCCAGTTCATTTCCATTTTTATTGATGCGTCCCATGCAAAGTGGGCTTGCAACAGAGCTGCAATTCACTCACACCATACGCCATGGTTTTGATGACGGTATGTCATTATGGTGAAGGAAAAGCTTGGTTTTATTTGAAATGTCAAAATATATCTCTGTGGTCCTTGGTAAGGCTTAATGAAATAATGACCCTAATGGGTATGTTTCCGTGGAGATCATTGGATGGCATTTGGATTTATATGTTCAAATCTTTTTATTTTCCTTTTTTCTTCTTTTTTCTTCTTCTGAGCATAACGTTTTTAAAATGAGACCGAAACTCAATTAACTCCAAAACCAGCTGGGAATGTGCGAATGGGGTTACAATAATTTGTTATTAACACCAACTTGAATCTCTCTTTTTTCTTCTTTCTCTCTCTTTCTCTCTCTCTCTCTCTCTCTCTCTCTCTCTCTCTCTCTCTCTCTCTCTCTCTCTCTCTCTCTCTCTCTCTCTCTCTCTCTCTCTCTCTCCCTCTCTCTCTCACCTTTTCTCTCTCCCAGAGGATCCCTAGGCGAGGGTGGCCATGAGTTGTTTCTGGAGCGTTGCAGAGTGTGATCCTTGGATGAGGCCCACCTAGAATGGGTAGAGCAGTGCACACTGCCATGCTGTCAGCCCGGCTCTAAGCTCCTCCTCCTCTTCCTCGTTCTCCTCCTCTTCCTCTGCCTCTATCTCTTCCTCTGCCTCTATCTCTTCCTCTCTGCCTCTATCTCTTCCTCTCTGCCTCTATCTCTTCCTCTCTGCCTCTCTCTCTTCCTCTGCCGCCCTCTCTTCCTCTGCGGTGGCGTGACCAGGCTGTCTTTCACCCAGGGCGTCTCTCCAACCTCCGCTTGCTCTCCTCCCTCCGGTCGGCTCACCCTCCTCTTCACCAAGCCTCCACAGCCATCCTCGTCACCACCATGGCCAGCAGACATGCCTCCCTCTGCCCCTCCTCCGTCCTGTTTCTCCTCCTGCCCCTGCTCCTGTTGCTGCGCCTCCCTGGCTGGGTGAGGGGGGACTGCTGGCTGATCGAGGGGGATAAGGGCTACGTGTGGCTGGCCATCTGCAGCCAGAACCAGCCACCGTACGAGACCATCCCCCAGCATATCAACAACACGGTCAGTGCACACAGCACTTCATATCTGGGTCTGTGTATACTTCTGCTCTGCTCTGTTCTGTTCTGTTCTGTTCTGTTCTGCTCTGTTCTGCTCTGCTCTGTTCTGCTTTGCTCTGCTCTGCTCTGCTCTGCTCTGCTCTGCTCTGTTCTGTTCTGTTCTGCTCTGTTCTGCTCTGCTCTGCTCTGCTCTGCTCTGCTCTGTTCTGCTCTGCTCTGTTCTGCTCTGCTCTGCTCTGCTCTGCTCTGCTCCGCTCTGCTCCGCTCCGCTCCGCTCCGGTCCGCTCCGCTCCGTTCCGTTCCGTTCTGTTCTACTCTGTTCTGCTCTGGTTCTGGTTCTGTTCTGTTCTGTTCTGTTCTGTTCTGTTTGGTTCTGGTTCTGCTCTGCTCTGCTCTGTTCTGTTCTGCTCTGCTCTGCTCTGCTCTGCTCTGTTCTCTTCTGCTCTGTTCTCTTCTGCTTTGTTCTGCTTTGATCTGCTCTGTTCAGCTTAGTTATATTCTGTCAAGTTATTTCAGGTAAACATTTCAACTGCTACACAGACTTCCAATTGTATAATCTTTTGTATGTATGGAAAAAATGTATGTTGAGTGAGAAAGCGTTCTTGACATTTATGCTGATTCTGTTCTGTTTTCCCTGACCCCTGACCCTTGACCCCTGACCCGGTGTCCTCCATAGGTCCATGACCTGCGTCTGAACGAGAACAAGCTGAAGGCGGTGTTGTTCACCTCAATGTACCGCTTCACCAACCTGACCGACCTCAACCTCACCAAGAACGAGATCTCCTACATTGAGGATGGGGCGTTCGCTAACCAGGCCAGCCTACAGGTGGGTGGAGTCAGTGGCGTGGACAGAACATTTAACAAGGGGGGAGAGGGGTGGGGGGGGTGGGGGGGACAAGAGGGACACAGGCCAAGTGAAAGGGGGGCTGAGAAAATCAAACTTCTCAAATCTTGCTGAAATTCGGGCAGAGGATGGGGGGGCACTGGGGGGGGGGGGGGGGGGGGGGGGGGGGGGGCAATCCGATTTCAGAGGGCCCCCCCTTAGACCCGCCAGTGGGCGGAGTCCAGGACGTCAACGTACAGGAAGTGGTTTTGAGACCCCACCCATCAGTCTCCGAGCGTTGGTTTTGGTGTGGCTTTGAATGCAGCTGTTCTCATGCCACATTGATTGATTCTAGGAGTATGTGTCATAACAGTGTGCGCTGTGAAGTGCATACAACGCGCTTGAAAACACCAGGAAGGATATTTCGCTCAACTTGATAAGGATCAAAAATACTACATGCCGTGATGAATATACATTAAGTGATTTCAAGGCATTCACTGTTTGTTTTCAATAAACCGCTAATGCAAAATGCTTGGATTTGAGTGTGGTTCTATTGAGAGAGAGAGAGAGAGAGAGAGAGAGAGAGAGAGAGAGAGAGAGAGAGAGAGAGAGAGAGAGAGAGAGAGAGAGAGAGAGAGAGAGAGAGAGAGAGAGAGAGAGAGAGAGAGAGAGAGAGAGAGAGCAGTTTGTAGTGCTGTAATTTAAATTCAATAATCCCTGAGTGTGGTACGAATCAATGAGAATTGCTGCTCAAATCCTTGTTTATTTTGCGCTGTGAGAGATTGTCAAATTGTCAAGCTGCGCAAATCATTAATATTTGAAAAATATTGGCACAGCACTGATGTGGAAATCAAACCAAAAACAGTTTTGAAAATTGGTCAACCATAAGAAAAACATTTGTGTGTGCGTGTGTAAGAAAACAATTGATTTGAATTAATCCGGTGTTTGTCCTGGACAGCAACTCAACGCTTATTCACAAAGTTTCTCTTTTTCTTTCTTTCTTTCTTTCTTTCTTTCTTTCTTTCTTTCTTTCTTTCTTTCTTTCTTTCTTTCTTTCTTTCTTTCTTTCTTTCTTTCTTTTTTTTTTACTTTCTTTCTTTCTTTCTTTCTTTCTTTCTTTCTTTCTTTCTTTCTTTCTTTCTTTCTGTCTTTCTGTCTTTCCGTCTTTCTTTCTGTCTTTCTGTCTTTCTTTCTCTCTTTCTCTCCCAGGTGCTCCAGCTGGGCTACAACAAGCTGACCAACCTGTCGGAGGGCATGGTCCGAGGTCTGGGCCGCCTGCAGTGCCTCTTCCTCCAGCACAACCTCATCGAGGTCATCTCCAACAACGCCTTCGAGGAGTGCCTGAGCCTCAACAGCCTGGACCTGTCGTCCAACAAGCTGGCCCGCCTGGACCCCACCACCTTCACCGTGCTCAACCGCCTGATGGTGTGTGAGCTGGCCGCCAACCCCTTCCACTGCGGCTGCGAGCTCTACAGCTTCCTCACCTGGCTGGAGGCCTTCAACAACGTCACGCACACCTACGACCGGCTGCAGTGCGAGACGCCACGCGACATGTCGGGCTTCCCGCTGCTCAGCCCCCAGCCCGGCCTGGGCCGCAGCGCCCGCTCCCACCTCCTCTCCAACTGCCGCGACGGCGTGATCCTGCCCGGGCTGCCCTCCTTCGCGCCCGACCAGGAGTGGTCGGGGATGGGCATGGACGGTGGCGGCGGCGGCGGCGGCGGCGGCCCCCCCCAGCCCACCGCCTCGTCCACGCCCGACCCCCGCCCCAGCGCGCCGTCCATGAGTGTCCAGAGCGTGTCGCTGTCTGCCGCCTCGCTGCTGGTGCAGATCCCCAAGCCCTACAGCAAGATGTACATCCTGGTGCAGTACAACAACACCTTCTCCTCGGACGTGGTCAACCTGAAGAAGAAGCGCGAGCTGGTCACCCTGTCGTCGCTCAAGCCCCACACCAACTACA
>CM030176.1:2390477-2392977 GCA_017639675.1 Aplochiton taeniatus
CTAATGGGTGTCCCCTGGGGGCCGTTTTGTCCGGCCTGTGTTTAAAACACGGCGTCCTCTTGACCGCCGTCAGGGGCGAGTCATTCTCTAGCCCACCCTTCAGCCGCGGGATGAGAAGAAACGCACGCTCGCAAAGCTGGGAAATCCCCTCGGGCATTCTGTCGGACGGCTGTGTGATGAAAGGTCCCCATTTCCTATTCAGGACCTTGGCTGGAACTTCCCCCAGCCATTACCTGCTGATGGGGCCCGGTGGGTTACCGATCAATTAGGCTTTGATTAGCACAGCAGGCTTAGGCATGGCTTTGTCTGCTGCGGGGGGTTGTGTGTGTGTGTGTGTGTTGGGGGTGGGTGGGTGGGGGGGGGGTTCCGGGGCCTCTGGGGCCTCTGGGGCCTCTACCCTGGCCTTTACAGAGAAACAGCAGCTGCAGGACTCTCTCTCTCCACACACACAGCGGCACGGCTGTCAACCATTACAGTGCAGGCTGTTATTTGGTGTTCGTTCAGGACCCCCACCCCCCCCCACACACACACACACACGCACACATACACCCCACCCCCAACACACACCCCCCACCACCCATCGCGGATTCTCATTTGGACCAACCGAGACACATATGCAGTGACAGAGTGCAGCGCCTCTTCGGCTTTCCGTGATGGAGGCCAGGCCTCGTCCCACTTCTTCACTGATGGAGGCCAGGCCTCGTCCCTCTTCTTCACTGATGGAGGCCAGGCCTCGTCCCTCTTCTTCAGTGATGGAGGCCGGGCCTCGTCCCACTTCTTCAGTGATGGAGGCCAGGCCTCGTCCCTCTTCTTCAGTGATGGAGGCCGGGCCTCGTCCCTCTTCTTCAGTGATGGAGGCCAGGCCTCGTCCCACTTCTTCAGTGATGGAGGCCAGGCCTCGTCCCTCTTCTTCAGTGATGGAGGCCAGGCCTCGTCCCTCTTCTTCAGTGATGGAGGCCGGGCCTCGTCCCTCGTCTTCCTCGCTGTGACAGTAAACAGTTCCTGATTGACTGAGGAGCCTGAGGAAGTGGTGGGGCTGTAATCAGCACCGTGACTCGTTGCCACCCGTCTTCACACTCGGGGTTTCCAGCCCCAGCCCTCAGGGGTCCCCTAGGACTGCTATCTGTCTGTCTGTGTGTGTGTGTGTGTCTGTGTGTGTGTGTGTGTCTCCGTTGTCATCCTGGGGACAACAGATGTGCTGAGAGACACAGAGGTTGCGTTGCCGAGCGCCCCCGCCGTCAGTCCGCCTGACGGTTGTCATGTGCTCTGGGAGAGACCCCACCCCCCTACCCCCCCAGCTGCAGCCCTCCAACAGCAGTCCCAGTGGGCTCTGTGCTGGAGAGACCGATCTAGATTCTCCAGCGTTGAGAGCACAGCGGAGGGCGGCAGTAACAGGATTTATTGATTAGGTATCGCTAGGAATGTTTTGGCCCCTCTGCTACACACACACTCCGGCCTAGACGTGGAGCCCCCAGTGTGTGTGTTGGGTGGTTTGCTTGGTGACTAACTGAGACAGAGAACGGTAGTCTGGGTGAGAAAGTAGCAGCACACAGCTTGCCAGGGAGAGGTTTCTACGTCCACAAGTCTCGTTCATGCGGGGGGGTTGTGCGCTAGCAGACTGTGCCAGGGAGAGGTTTCTACGTCCACAAGTCTCGTCCATGCGGGGGGTTGTGCGCTAGCAGACTGTGCCAGGGAGAGGTTTCTACGTCCACAAGTCTCGTTCATGCGGGGGGTTGTGCGCTAGCAGACTGTGCCAGGGAGAGGTTTCTACGTCCACAAGTCTCGTCCATGCGGGGGGTTGTGCGCTAGCAGACTGTGCCAGGGAGAGGTTTCTACGTCCACAAGTCTCGTTCATGCGGGGGGTTGTGCGCTAGCAGACTGTGCCAGGGAGACCTATTACTACCAAAGTTTGCTTTCTCACTTCATGTCCAAGTTGTTTTCCCACCCCGACGTTATTGAAAAAACCCGAAAAATCTATGGTTGCAGAAAAAGGCGTGATGCCCACCACACCCCCCCCACCCTCACCCTCACCCCCACCCTCACCCTCACCCCCGCCAGATTGCCTCCCCTTTAGATGTGCAGTTGCGCTCAGACTAAGGCGCTGTCAGTGAGACTGTAAACACGCAACGGCTCCCAGGGAGGGGATGCGTGGGATTTGAGCCGATTAAAGTTGGCCGTGATGTATGTGGAAATCCGGGGCGGAAGGCTGTAAATGTAAAACATGATTTTGTTGTCTCCAGAATAGCTTTTTATTTGTTTTGTTTTTTTATTTTCCAGCCGCATAATTGCATCTTAGTAAACAAAACAAGTCTCAATCTAACACTCCCATTCCTCGAGGCATGATAACAAATTAAAAAAAAAGCGAATACATTTGAATATGGCACCTACGATCACCCATCCAGCCCCTGGGAAGAGACACTGTCGACCAAAAATGCGATATGACACCAGCAGACACTTTCCGAAAACAGAGTTTGCCACACTGCACATTATTTGGAGGAGA
>CM030176.1:2400477-2402977 GCA_017639675.1 Aplochiton taeniatus
CCCTCTGTTCCGTTTCTCTCCTCCTTTCCCTTCCTCTGCTCTGTTGTCCCTTCATCCCTCCATTTCTTCTCGCTTCCTCTCTTTCAACGAGCTTGTATATCCTTCTCTCTCTCTTATTCTTTCTCTTTCTCTCTCTCATATATATATATATATATATATATATATATATATATATATATATATATACAGTATATACATAGATACAGTACTAGTCGAAAGTTTGGACACACTTTCCCATTCACTTGAATGAGAAATTGTGTCCAAACTTTTGACAGGTAATGTATAAATATATATATATATATATATCTATGTAAACCGTATATACGGTGTGCAGATATGTTTGTCTCTCTCCCACTCCCTCCCAGTACACTGAGTGGCCCGTTGTGTTGCCTAGCTGCCCCAGTGAGGGTGCTCCCATCAGGGCCTCGAGTCCACAAGTGGCCCCTTCTATGGAGGTTTGGCTTCTGGAGCTAGTGGAAGACCCACGCAGCCATCCAGCCCTTTACACAGCTGGACACTGCCAGCATATCAACTAATGAGCTCTCAGTCCACTCTTACAATAGGATGGAAGGAAGGAGAAGAGAGGGAGGGAGGGAGGGAGGGAGGAACAGAGGAAGAGCCAGGGCTAGGGGCTTCATAGTGGAGCATGGAACAGTGGAGGGAGGGGTTTTCTAATCACAGCCATCATAATATGGTTGGGTATTCCCCTGTGCCGTGGTGTGTTAGTGACTGTGGGATTCGAGATCAATATTGTCGTGCGTGTGTATGTTAGTGTGTGTTTCAACGTTTCACAAGGGTGTGTGTGTGTGTGTGTGTGTGTGTGTGTGTGTGTGTGTGTGTGTGTGTGTGTGTGTGTGTTTGTGTGTGTGTGACCTTTCAGCTGGTTCCATCTCATGGCCACTGACTCAAGTGGAGGCCAAGCAAACAGTGAGAAGGCTATCGAGGGACAGAGCCTGGAAAACACCGGAAGTAGAAATTACCTCTAACCTCTGACCTATGATAGGTCGGGGTTCCACAACAGTGGCTAAGCCTGAACCTGTAAGACTCCATATTGATAGGCTCTGGGAATTCCCCCCCAAAATCGTCAACTTTTGGTTAAATCTTGGCTTCAATGTGCTTTGACTGATCAGAAGGGTAGAATGATCCTGGAGGTTGACATTGAGAAAAAAAAAGTGTTGATTAAAAGCTATGTTCATGTGCCAAATTACATCTCTGACATTGTCTGTGTTTAATAAGCCGAGCTACATTCTACAATCTAACATCATTGTTTTTATAGAATACATTGCAATGACCCTAATCAGCAAATGTAGCATTTAAACCGTTCCACAATTAACACATGGCTACGGTTCCTTATATTTTAAGTTCATTTGTTTTTGTTTTCTCTGTATGTGGATTCATGTCTAATAGGTTTTTGTTTTTTAATGTCTGGTCATTTTAGACGATGGTTTGGTTGCCTGTAAGGAAAGTGACATGTAAGCAAAATGAAGGAAAACAAACAACAAAAATAACCTGTGAATTTTGTACAAACAAACAACAAATGACTGTTTTTATACCGAGCCTGTTCTATATATGTTGATTTGAGGTGTGTGTGGTGGGAGGGGGGCGGGGGTTAGGGGGGGCGGGGGTTAGGGGGCGCGGGGGTTAGGGGGGATATTATTATCTATATTTATGAAGGACAGTGGATATGGGAGAGAGGACGTTTTGACAACGATCTGGGACTGTGCAATGATAACTTGTAATATCTAAGAATCCACAGAATATAGTATTGACAAAAAAAGACGTTCATAAAAAAAAGAAGAAATAAAAGTGTTATATTTGCATGATTTCCTGTATTTTTATCGAGAAGAAATTTATTGTTGTGTGTATTGAGTGGATGTACGTTGCCTAAACAATAACACAATTACGGAAATTGAAACAAAGTTGTCTCTTTTCTGTGAGAGAATGATTATGATTCTGTTTGGTGAGTTTATAATTATTCTAACTTTGTCCCCCTTCAAGCTAATCACGAGTATTTATAACATTTCAAAGCTTTCAACCTATAGTTACGTTATTTGACAAAGGGAAGAGCTGTTATCTTTACTCAAAAACATTTTTTTTTTCTCCTTCTTTGATGAATATAAAACAAAATCCACCTCTATTCTAACAAACGGGGGACAAACACACGCCCAGAACGAAAACAAAGGAAAGCCTTTTCAAAATGGCTGCCACAGGGGAATAGCGTTTACCTTTTGACTGAAGCGCGGTGGTGACAACAAAATGTAGCCGTCTCTGATGTGCATGTGCGCTCGTGGTAGGAGCATTAGCACAAAGCCTAGAGCAACGGCAAATATCCCTCGGCGTCCAAACCATAGCAGAATGCCAACCAACCATCACCGTGGCGACGGCGAGAGGATGAAAACGTGAAAACTTTTGAATATTTGATCAACACAGTGGCGAGACATTAAACCCCTTGCGGTCTTATGGAGACTTTTCCCGATGCTTAATCTAGACTTCCTGGAAT
>CM030176.1:2410477-2412977 GCA_017639675.1 Aplochiton taeniatus
TCTTCTTCTCTCAGTTTGGTTTCCCCTGGAGAGACTCTCCGGCCGTCTCACACAGCCCTGTGAAGGAGGAGAGGGAGTTTGTCTTTGCTGCACCTCCAGGCATTCTTCTCCTCTCGTCCTGCCTCACCCCTCCTCATTCTAGTCTGGTCAGCACACTTCCAGCTGACAGAACCAAGTTATGCTTTTTATTTTTTCATTGCTCATCTTCTTTCTTTCTTTCTTTCTTTCCTCCTCCCTCCATCTCTCTCCATCCCTCTCCCCTCTCTCTCTCCATCTCTCTCCCCCCCTCTCTCTCTCACTCTCTCTCTATCCCCCCCCCCCCCTCCCCCGCCCTCTCTCTCTCTCTCTCTCCCTCCATCTCTCTCGGCTCTTCTCTACCATCCTCTGCGATTAGCTTCAGTCCCGGGCAGAGTTGCACTGACAGCGTTGGTTTTCCTGAGTGCCTTACTCTAGCCTTCAGTTCACGTTGCCGTCCTCCTCTCCTCTGCCCACCTCATCTCCCTTTCTCTTTCCATCTCTCTTTACACGTCCTCTGATACGCCTGCCGCTCCTCCTTTTCATTACCTCGCTCGGGAATTGTTGTCGCCATAGTTCTGTGGCCGCAGCTTCGATCCAATCTAATACAAACAGAAACGGAGATGCAATCGAATGAGGAAAATAACTATTCAGAACGGAATAATCACTGCTGTATCTACCCCATGACTCATTTGATAATCACAACCCCAACCCCCCCCCCCCCCCCTTTTTTTATATAAAATCTCCATTATTAATAGACATTCCTGTTACCTCATGAAGTACCACCACTACCACCATGGTTTACTAGTACATAGGTTACATTAACTAATGGTTGACTAGTACATAGGTTACATTGACTAATGGTTTACTAGTACATAGGTTACATTGACTAATGGTTGACTACTACATAGGTTACATTAACTAATGGTTGACTAGTACATAGGTTACATTGACTAATGGTTGACTAGTACATAGGTTACATTGACTAATGGTTGACTAGTACATAGGTTACATTGACTAATGGTTGACTAGTACATAGGTTACATTGACTAATGGTTGACTAGTGCATAGGTTACATTGACTAATGGTTGACTAGTACATAGGTTACATTGACTAATGGTTGACTAGTACATAGGTTACATTGACTAATGGTTGACTAGTACATAGGTTACATTGACTAATGGTTGACTAGTACATAGGTTACATTGACTAATGGTTGACTAGTACATAGGTTACATTGACTAATGGTTGACTAGTACATAGGTTACATTGACTAATGGTTGACTAGTACATAGGTTACATTGACTAATGGTTGACTAGTACATAGGTTACATTGACTAATGGTTGACTAGTACATAGGTTACATTGACTAATGGTTGACTAGTACATAGGTTACATTGACTTATGGTTGACTAGGGCATATGTTTACAGTGTGGACCACCACCATCTCTAGAGGCTAGTCAAAATCTTGCTTCAACCTTTATCTGACATAAATCCATGCGACCAAGCCGTTCTTGAAATTGCATAAGGTACACATATCAGCTCTCTCAGTCAAAGCATAAAACAAGACTTGACACCAGCAATACATAACAGTGAAAACCCGTGATAAGGTTTTGACAAAAAGGACGAAGATAATATTCAAGAGTATAATAATGTCTTGGACATAAAAAGATCTACTTAAACTGTTAAGCATGGGATCTCGTTTTCGTTAAAAAGGACTTAATGTGACAAAAGCTCCCTTGCTCGCTCTCATCCAGTGTCAATAATGATTTGGAGTCCACAAGAATGTATTTGGTGAAAGCCCACTATAATATTTAGGGCTTATGTTAAAACCCCCCGATTAAAAATAATAAAAATAATAATTCGAGCCCACCCACGGTTACGGTCGTAATCATACCGTTACCATCGTCGCACCAATCTCCTTCAGCCCTCACCGTCTCATTCACACTCACACCTGCGTAGAGTTCGGAGATGGATATTGGATCCGGAAAACATCGGTGCGTAGTGTTTCCGCGGCGGCCCTGCTGGCGACACATCCCCGCCGCTGATAGGCGGAGAGCAGGTTTATTGCGATCCGTATAGACTTTAATTAGATTTCACAGTTGACCGTTCCGGTCTCCGCGGACTCGTGATATTGCCAGCCGGATCTGCTTTCAAATGTCAGTCGCGTGGCCTGTGCAAGTTAATACCTCCACGATGAAAGCTGATTACTATGGGGAGGTTAATAAAAGATGGTGTAGTGTGCTATGTAAATGTGTTGTTTATGTTGTAGTTAAAAGGCCTGTGACTAGCATTTGAAATGCCGTAAAGAACCCGTCAAGTGTGGAGGGATTAGATGTGTTTAATAGTGGCAGGCATCCACAGAGTGTCATGTATGTATATGTGTACAGTTTATATACAGTATATAGAGTGAGAGAGAGAGAGAGAACAGCAGAATTTCCTCTTCCTCTGCTAGACCAATAAGCTACTTACTGGAATGGTGGGA
>CM030176.1:2417977-2435477 GCA_017639675.1 Aplochiton taeniatus
TTCTTTCTTTCTTTCTTTCTTTCTTTCTTTCTTTCGGAAAATCCATTAAGTGCTTGCAGTGGTTTTTTTTTATCACGAACGTGTTTGTGTTATCCTAAGCGTGTTTGGCCATGGCCCTATTTATTCTTTGCCATGCATGAGTGAGGATCCACACTCGGGTGGCCAGACGAGAATGAAGATGACCAATTAGAAGTAGTCCAATTAGAATTAGTCTGGAGCATGAACATTCACTTTCTCTCCATCTCCATTACAATACAATTTTTTTTGGCAGGGTTGAAATTGGACATTTCTGAGTGGACATCTGAGAGGCTAATTTTGGCATTTAAATACCAAATGATGACACATGGCGAATGTGATATCTTACCTCCGCTTCTGTCCTTGGTGCTGTGGTGATCACACCCTTCCTTCACTGCCTCTGTCCTTGGTGCTGTGGTGATCACACCCTTAATTCACTGCCTCTGTCCTTGGTGCTGTGGTGATCACACCCTTCCTTCACTGCCTCTGTCCTTGGTGCTGTGGTGATCACACCCTTCATTCACTGCCTCTGACCTTGGTGCTGTGGTGATCACACCCTTCCTTCACTGCCTCTGTCCTTGGTGCTGTGGTGATCACACCCCTCCAAGGAGGCTGACGCGTAGGTTAGAATAAGGTGCTAAATGTATCCATGGTTACATATCCAACAACCGCATTTCCATCCCGTTGTTCGGGAGTGTAAAGTAGCCCGTGCAGAGTAGCAGCATGAATGCATCTGAGCGGATGTTGAATATACAAACACTTACACTAGTCATTGAAAAGGCCATGGTCATATTGGTTATTAGACGCTGAGACCACAGAGCAAAACACTGTCTGTAGGAAAGGAATACTTACATTCCATATCTAGGTGACTTTTGCACATAAAACTGTGTTATGTGTTGGAAAATGAAAACATGTTATAAGTAGCAGTCACCCTGATCTCTACACCTACTGAGCAATAATGCCTCCAACTCAAATGTGTCTTAAATATTACACCAGGGTCATGACCTCTAGACAAGATAAGGAGATGACTGAGGAAATATTGGATGTAATAATACAATATTAATGCTTCATGAGAGATGCAGCATGAATATGATTATTTCACCAGCAGCGGTACTGACGGCAGTTGTGGTTGGAACATCCATTTACTGAATGTCCAAATAGAGGTCTGATGTCAGTCATAACACTTTGCCATAACAAATTATGAATAAGTCCCAGGACGGAATGGGTGTGCGTAAAAGCAGAAAATATAAAATCACGTTATCTGAATGGATTATTTGTCAGCGTTCGAGTTTGAACAAATCATTCTATGCGTAAAAACAGATGAAAGGGCGCAACAGACCCGGGTATTTCCCACTATACTTTGAGTGGTAAACCCTGTCTCGCTCAGATTGACAGCATATTGATTATGTGTCAAATGGAAAGTTGGGCCTAACCCGATTACTTTCTTGAATGGCTGAATTAGCTGCGCTGCGAGAGTGAATTATACAATGACGTTGAAGTCAATACGCGTAAATAGACATTGACAGATGCATGAGTGTTAGCGGAGGTTGCATTGACAGGCCCCAGAGTGCGGCGGTACGGGCGCGGCAGGCACGCTTTCTTGCCCAGTTGCATGGCTAATCACTCTAACACACGTCTCTGGATCATTCCACTACACCCAAGGTCTCTGACAGGATTCATTGGTGCATTCAAAATCTTTTTTTGGGGGGGGTGAAACCTTGGCGTGGTGGTGTGTTTGCGTGGGGGTGTAAATGCCTAGCGGTTGGTGTGCATTGCAGTGAGCGTTTGTGGGAGCCGAAGTTCCTCATAACAACCCGTCAGTGTGACCTGTGACCTGGGCCGTCAGCCCAACCAGTGAGGTGGGTCACTTTTACCCCACATCTCCCTGCTAGCCATTTTAGGCTGCAGCTAGCCCTCTAGCATGGTGTCCTCCACTGACGCCGCGCTAAGCTAACCCTTTGGCTGCAGCTAGCCCTCTAGCATGGTGTTCTCCACTGACGCCGCGCTAAGCTAACCCTTTGGCTGCAGCTAGCCCTCTAACATGGTGTTCTCCATTGACGCCGCGCTAAGCTAACCCTTTGGCTGCAGCTAGCCCTCTAGCATGGTGTTCTCCATTGACGCCGCGCCGCGCTAACCCTTTGGCTGCAGCTAGCCCTCTAACATGGTGTTCTCCATTGGCGCCGCGCTAAGCTAACCCTCTGGCTGCGGAGGGGGGGGGGGGGGGGGGGGGGGGGGGGGTCCGTGTAGAGGGGCTTTTAAGAACACACCGGCCTCGACACTGTGCTCAATTGCCACCCAGGGGATTTACACACCCATCTCCTGATAATCCGTGCGGCGTTAGAGGGATTTGAAAGACTTATAAGGCAACACAGAGCCTGATCACTCAGGGCTTTCTCCTCACTCCAAGAGCCGTCGCGGCAATTATTCTGACACACGCGCCCACACACACACGGGGAACAGGCTTAAGAGTTATATCTATATAGAAAAAGAAAAAAAAAAGAAAAAAAGGAAAGAAAGTTGTATAATTGGTTTATTTCTATACTCTAAACTTGATCTCTTCTCTTGAGTTAGATGTAATGGCCGCAGCTGGCGGTGCAGAAGACGCTGTTGACATCACACCTGGCGCGCTGTGTTGGCGCTGAGGCGAGATGCCAGGCTGGACTCCGGGGGAAGCCGCTGGATTGAGCGGCATCTGTTGCCGTCCCCTGGGACAGGACACGGTAAGACTTGAGCGTGATACACCTCATTGTATCTGGAGCTGGGCCGCACCGTTGACGAGGGGCTGGACTGAAAGGCCGGTCTCAAGGCTGAGGGATCGGAGCCAGAGAGTTCTGAGAGGCCCAACACCGATTCAGAACCAGTCTGCGGAATCCTGCACCGAGGGAAAGTTCTGTGCCTGTCCAATCCCTTTTCAAGAGTCTGAAATGGATTCCCTGGCGGTGCATTCGGAGATTAAACCAAGGCTCGGGATAACTGCTATTTAGTTTACTCAATTCGTCTCACTGGCCTGAGCCTGTGCTGGTCCATTGAAATACTGTTATTACATCAAACTTCGCGGTAGAGATCACTGTAGCTGTTAGAAAATAACAGTTGGGGAGTCCGTGTTCTCACACGCCTGAGAGCATTACAAAAGGCTGCGTGAGCTGCAGCTAGCTGGTGTCGCTACTAGCTAATGGTCTCAAGTCATTATTCTGCGTCTAGCCCTTTTTCACACGGACAGGCCATTAGACCTCCTTGTGGTGTTGTGTAAATGATTTAAACATGGCTACAGCCTCGACACCTCTCCCCGGGGGTTAGGAGAGCAACCGAGGGAAGCCAACCCCCGCCCTTAGACTCAGTCGTCTGGGCCGGCGGGTCACAAGTTCAGACCTGCCCCCCCCCCCTGTCAGGAGGGCTGCAGCAGCCCCAGAGTAGGAATGTGGTTTAATGACTTAGGAGCGGTGGCATATGCACGGGGCACTCAGCAGCCGAGTCATCGGGGCTGGAAGTCCCTGTTATTCTTTCCTCGACATGTCCGGAAGCGGAATGGGGAGATCTCATGAAAACACAAACTGGTAGTGTCGAAGCTCGACGTAGGGCGAGGATGTCAGAAAGGCCCTTAACGCGTCGGTGACTGATGAGGCAGGACATGATGTCGGGGAAGAAAAACGTGTGTGTGTGTGTGTGGGGGGGTGGGGTGGGGGGGGGGGAATACGCAACATCTATAGCAACAAACGCAATAATCAAAAAACAAAGAAGAGAGGGCAAGAACCTGGAGGCTTAGGAAGCAGTGGGTGCCGGCATGCTGCACAGAAGAAAGACAGAATGGTGAGAAAGACAGAGAGAGAGATACGCTGGTGAAGATGGTGAGCCAACAAGAGAGGTAATCTAGAAGAGAGAGAGAGAGAGAGAGAGTGAGGGAGGGAGAGAGAGAGAGAGAGAGAGAGAGAGAGAGAGAGAGAGAGAGAGAGAGAGAGAGAGAGAGAGAGAGAGAGAGAGAGAGAGAGAGAGCGAGGGAGGGAGAGAGAGAAAAATAAAGGCTTGTGTGGGTAGCAGTATGTTTGTTGAGAGAGGGCATCAGTCAGGCTCATAATGAAGAAACACTTCTCCA
The DNA here is from genome assembly GCA_017639675.1 of Aplochiton taeniatus. Taxonomy (NCBI): domain Eukaryota; kingdom Metazoa; phylum Chordata; class Actinopteri; order Galaxiiformes; family Galaxiidae; genus Aplochiton; species Aplochiton taeniatus. The sequence continues at coordinate 2,422,083 of CM030176.1, forward strand.
CTTGTTTGGTACATGCATGTAATTACAACGATCTATTCAAGGCCAACAAGGCATCAAGTATGTTTCTGCAGACCTGAACGTGATTTAAAAACCCTGGGGTGGAGAGAGAGAGAAAGACAAAGTGATGGGGAGAACGAGAGTAAGAGACAAGAGGGAGAGACCACGACCGGTGAAAGAAACATTAATTAACGCGAGGCAAGACAAAGAAAGGGAATAAAGAAAGCAAATGAGCAACAAAACACAGGACAAACACACACACACACACACACACACACACACACACAAAAGAAACAAACCCGAAACTAAGAAATACAGGGAGGATGGGGGTGGGGGGGGGGGGGGGGGGGGGGGGGGGGGGGGGGGGGGGGGGGGGGGGGGGGGGGGGGGGGGGGGGGGGGGGGGGGGGGGGGGGGGGGGGGGGGGGGGGGGGGGGGGGGGGGGGGGGGGGGGGGGGGGGGGGGGGGGGGGGGGGGGGGGGGGGGGGGGGGGGGGGGGGGGGGGGGGGGGGGGGGGGGGGGGGGGGGGGGGGGGGGGGGGGGGGGGGGGGGAGCGAATGACTCAAACAAACACATTACCAGGAAGTGTAAGGAAGAGAACACACCAGGATTAACCTTTTTAGTGCTGCACGTCGGGTTGCCTCTTAAGCCGCTTACGGAGCGCCGCGGAGCCGCGTGCTGCAGTGAGAATGTCAATTTAGCAGCTTTTTGGTCCCTAATTACCTTGCATCTCCAGCCTGGCTCTCTCTGCACCGAGGCAGATAGGCGGACTTTGAAGGGTGACAGGTTACATGACAGGCAAAGGGCTATTAGATAGACCACGTATGGAGTGGGCGAAGGATTCGCTGTCGGAGATTACTGCAGTTCTGTTTGGGTGGAAGGGACGGCTTATTTCCATGCTCACAGACTGTGGCATGTGCAATACGTGTGTCTCGATTTACAGTATAATCACGTTTGTTTTGGAGAAAATACCCCCCAATTATTGTTAATTGCGCCGATGGCATGCAGGAGGACTCCTTTTTCACGACTATCTGACCTTGCAGACGCACGGTGATTCCTCTGCGTGCGATCAGGTTTTCTAACCTGTACTCCGTTTGGCTGGCTCACCTCCATGCCTCATTAACTGCTTCCACACATATTGTTTCCAGGGGGAGAATAGACAGCGAACCTGGTTTGTAAATACCAACATTTGAGGTGACTATTGTCCACCTTGACATCACTGGACCATAGGAAACGAGCCTGTTGTGAAGGAAGAAGTAAACAGCTTTAACAACTTTAGTTTCCGCTCCTGTTAGATTCGTTTTAACAAGCGGAATGGACAGGTCAAACTACCAAGGGGCAGTGTATGCGCGTTCATTCTATTCATTTCCATTCAGTGGAGTTCCAGCTCTAGTCACGGCCTGAATCTCAAACACAATGCTTGCTTGCGGCCGCTTTACGACCAGAGAAGCGTGACCATATATTGTGCCACGTGTGGAATACCAAGAGCTTCTTAATGGCTGGTTGCGGAGCGACTGTTGGACCCTCTATCAACTCAAGATATCGACTTTTAATGGGACGGTCACTCAGTCCACCAGCTAGCGGCACCGCGACGCTGTTGCCTAGCAACAGCATGTACCCCGCATGACAGCTAGGAGAAGCTCTCGTTGCTTTCGAACGTAGTCAAACGGTAGTTGGCAAGTTCGGTGAGCACTGTCTCAAACTAATTTACATGACAACAACTCTCTAAAGCTTCGAGCATTAAAAAAAAGACATCACATTTCAACCTCACCGACGTCACCGTATTCTTAAATTACTTTGTTAGAAGATAATTGCTTTGTTGATAGAAGGGAACATTCCCTCAAATGATTCACGTAGCGACAGTGAAGAGTGGGTTACCTACTCACAACGTCACTGAACAGGTTCATAGACATTTGTCAGGAATAGCTTTATTTGTCTTGCTAGCTCTGTTTAAGTTTTTATCACTATTTTACTCTGTTATTTAAACGATGATTGTTGATTGTTTTGAGATTGCTCTTGCAATGGGAAGCGCACTACAAATAAAACATATCATTGTCATCATTATTTTAGTTTGGTCTGGTCTGCCCTGGTCCAAAATTATATTCCATAATCTGGAAACTGAGAACTCATCCATTTTTCAGTCTCAGATTATCTCCCAGACCCATAACATAAATATTTCACATTTCCTCTCTTTTCGAGCAATTCTCTCCCATTCAAACCTCCTCCATTGTTAAGGTGATTGTGAAGGATCCTGCTCTCTGCCTGGTATTTCTTCCTCTCCGCCCCTCTCCCTCTCTCTCTCTCTCTCTCTCTCTCTCTCTCTCTCTCTCTCTCTCTCTCGCTCTCTCCATCTCTCTCTCTCTCTCCCTCCATCTCTCTCTCTCTCCCTCTGTCTGTCTCCGTCTATACTGTCTTGTTGACATATTGATTTTTCCTCTCACATTAAATTTTTTCCCCTCGCTTATTCACTCCCGGTCCAATCTCTCATTTCCATATTTTTCTCTGCCCCTCTTGGCGCATAAGTTATGAATCGAATGACGTGCAGTAATCTAAATAATGGAGGGTGCTGTTAGGATGATGACACGCGCAGACAGAATAAACAACTTAGTCGTCGGCACTCACAAATAACAATGTAATACTTTCACGGCATGTTTCAGCCCTGGGCTTTCCTCCGCGTCATTGCCACATACAGACACATCATCAGCTGGAATTGGAAAGTCTCTGCCACCCAGGGGGACATATTTCACCGCAACACCAGTAGGGCACAGCTGTGGAACCAAGCAGAAGGAGTGTTGAGTGAGGAGGGCCTTTCTTTGACGGGGCCGGTGCTTGCACAATTATGATCTTCAGAGGGTCAAGGGGTGTCAAATGTGTGTGTATGTGTGTGTGTGTGTGTTTGAGTGTGAGAGTGTGTGTGTGTGTGTGTGTGTGTTTGAGCGTGAGAGAGAGTGTGTGTGTGTGTGAGAGAGAGAGTGTGTGTGTGTGTGTGTGTGTGTGTGTGCAGCTATGGGGCAGTGCTTGCTACTTTAAACTGAAATGGTAGTGAGTGGTGATTCCACGGCTGGTTGTCGATGAAGGGTTAGGGTTAGGGTTAGGGTTGTCGATGAAGGGTTAGGGTTAGGGTTAGGGTTGTCGATGAAGGGTTAGGGTTAGGGTTAGGGTTAGGGTTGTCGATGAAGGGTTAGGGTTAGGGTTAGGGTTGTCGATGAAGGGTTAGGGTTAGGGTTAGGGTTGTCGATGAAGCCTGCTTTACCCATGAGGAGGGGAGAGGTAATGAAGCATTTAAAGATAAAGGCTCTCATCTTAGGAAAGAATGAAAGGAGAGAGAAAGAAAGAGAAAGTGTGAGAGAAAGGAAGGGAGAGAGAGAGAGAGAGAGAGAGAGAGAGAGAGAGAGAGAGAGAGAGAGGAGAGAGCAAGAGAGACAGAGAGAGAGAGCGGGAGAGAGAGGGAAAGAGGGAGAGGAGTGGGGATGCAGATATGCTGGAGCCAACAGTTCTAAGAGAAATAGAGGGAATGAGAGAGAGAATCAAGTTAGGCTGCAGGGGAGAGAAAATATTATTTTTAGGTTAACCTTATCATCCAGGTGTGTTTGTATGCGTGTGTTGGGTGTGTGTGTGTGTGTATGTGTGTGTGTGTGTGTGATTTTTGGGGCCGCACAGTAAAGGCCAAATGGAAACTGGCAATCTGTCACACATGTTTAAGGCTAGAGTTGAACACTCACTCACACACACTCACACACACACACACACACTCACACACACACACACACACACACACACATCTGGACACGCACATCTGGACACACTCACACACACTTCCTATGAACAACATAAACGTACGTTGGTTCCTGAAGGAACAACAAGCCCAGAGGTTTTCACACTATTAAACAGCAGCTAATTAGCAGGATGTAGAATCATATGACTGTTTTCCTGCAACCTGTCGGTTTGTACCTGTCAGGAGGTCCTACCTGCATTTACTATCACATAACATGTATATCCTGTGTGTGAGTGTGTGCACGTGTACGTGTGTGTGTATGTGTGTGTGTGTGTTTTGTGTTAAAGCTAATTCATTGCTGTGAGACAGCAATCCTTTGGTCATAACGCTTGGTCACACTTTAATGAACGGCATGATCTGTATCATAATAAATTGTCTTGGCATTGATCGGCCCAGTCATTTTGATTGGTAAGAGTCCAAGCTGGCACCCTTCATAAACGGGCTCAGATTCACGTTGTGTGTGTGTGTGTTTTATTTGAGCTGTCCTTCAGTAAACACACATCCTCTCCTCCCCTGCCATCTGCTCTAGCCATGGTTCCAACTTCAAAACAACCTTTCTCTTTCACCATAGACTTTATTGTAATTTTTCAGATTTTTTTGGGGGGGGGGGTATCCTTTGCTCTTATTCTTTAACTAACTCTCTCTCCTTTCACACTCTAATCATCTCTTGTTACCCCCCCCCCCCCCCTCCCTCTCTCTTTTCTTTGTTCTTCCTCTCCGTCAGCTGCTTTGTGTCCCAGTTAGCGGCCCTTTTTGGCTTCGGCTCGCCTCCCTGCGTTCGCTCACCATTGGCCGCTCTGATTGGTCAGACCGTCCTCATTAAAACCCGCCGCTGTCTGCCTCCGTCTTCAAGGGAGAGGCTGCCTCCTGGCTGACAGCCGTCCAAACGGATGAAGCATGTCCAGGGACCACAGAGAACCAGGAGAGGGAAGCATGAGGGGAGGGGGCTGGGAGAGGTCCAGACTTATAGCGTACCCCTGGAAACAAACGCGAACTACGCTGGTTCCAACTTTTTCTAAAAGTATTATTATTTTATTTTTTTGGCGAAAAGTACCTCTTGACTGAAATTGAACAAAATCACCATAGAGAACGTGTTTCTCAGCACCAGTAGTCTGGTATGAATACACAATAGAATATGTGAACTACTATATCATAGCCTCAACCTGTTGCCATGCAGAAAAGGAACACACACTAATGAATAGTTGAGCTTCCATTAACTCAAGTGGATGCTTTTATAATTAGAGTAACATTTAATTAAAGAAATCACACCTCATTTTGCTAGCTTGTTAATGATCAGCATGACCGTTGTATTACCTTAGACAATAGAGACAGAGAATAAAGAATAAAAACGCAACAGAAAACACATTCTAGTTGAATGAGGTACAAATACTTCCTGTACCTTAACCCTGGAATCCCTGCATCAGCACGTTCAAAGTTCAACATTTCAACATCTCGCACAGTTAAACATCTAATTCACAGTTCAACATCTCGCACAGTTAAACATCTAATTCACAGTTCAACATCTCGCACAGTTAAACATCTATTTCGAAGTTCAACATCTATTTCACAGTTAAACCTCTATTTCACAGTTAAACCTCTATTTCACAGTTAAACCTCTATTTCACAGTTTAACATCTGTTTCACAGTTAAACCTCTATTTCACAGTTAAACCTCTATTTCACAGTTAAACCTCTGTTTCACAGTTAAACCTCTATTTCACAGTTAAACCTCTATTTCACAGTTAAACAACTCTTTCACAGTTAAACATCTACTTCACAGTTAAACAACTCTTTCACAGTTAAACATCTACTTCACAGTTAAACATCTGTTCCACAGTCAAACAACTCTTTCACAGTTAAACATCTACTTCACAGTTAACTCCTCAGCCCCCCCCCCCCCCCCCCCATTCTCCTTCCATGGATATAATGACACATTGATTGCGAGAAACTCAGTCTCTCACGAAACCGCAACACCACCGACACACAATTTAACCGGCACCACGGCGTATCAGCAATTACCAACAATTGTTCGCCGCCACCGTGGAACGCAGTCCCCTTTGCGTTTCTGCAGATGGTACATTGTGTTGGCAGCCATCAGCGGCCACACGGCTCATCGCGTTGTCAGTGGAAGGGGTTCGAAGGCTTGGCATATTTCTCACCCAGCGCCACGCCTCTCTGCCTGAGCAAACGTGAAAAGAGCGAGGAGCCATGCCTTCAGAAAGAAAGAAAGAAAGAAAGGAAGAAAGAAAGAAAGAAAGAAAGAAAGAAAGAAAGAAAGAAAGAAAGAAAGAAAGAAAGAAAGAAAGAAAGAAAGAAAGAAAGAAAGAAAGAAAGAAAGAAAGAAGAATTTCTATGCTTTTTTTGGGCGAAAGCGAGCTTGAAGTTCAATGGATTCATCTATTTAATCGGTGCCAGTCGCACGGCTCTTTGTGTAATGTCTCGCTGGATGAATTAGGTTGCTAACAAATTATCTAGATACCGGCCTGCATTATCACAGGACCAACGTTGGCGTTTGTCGCAGATTTTTTATGTCTCCGCCCTCCAGTGAGATCGAAATAATTAAATACTTTGAGAAATAACGTCCGCTTGCTTTTAGTGGTTTTAATGGACGTGAGTAAAAAGGTAGCAGAGTTGATATACAATATATCTACCACAAAGTAACAAAATAAAACAGAAAATCAGATCAAAAGAAAACCCTAACTGCAGTCTAAAGTCATACAAAAAAATGAGGATGTATAACTGGTGCGCACAAAATCACAATCCCCCCTAACGTCCCTTATATACACGCTTCCTTAGGAATGTTGATTTAGTGCAATTGCAGTCAGCATCTCCTGTCTTTCGGACCTTCCTAGATCAAAGAGTTCTTTTACACAGGGCAATAAACAATGCCATCAGGCTGACCGGTCCTAAAGTCTAGCATCTTATCTTACCTAAACAGGGAATGGCTAAGCCCTTTGTGATAGAAAAGGCAACTGTTAGGTGAAGAGATTAGCCCCAGGGGTTCAATCTAACTAACAAAAGGGAACTTTGTTTGAACTCATAGGAAAAACACAGAGTAACATTCATAGTAAAGGCTAAATTACATTTTTCCCATCACACGTTCCAGAGAGATCGTTTCCCAGTGTTATTGAGTGTAGGTGTACGTGCCGGTACACGGCCGCCAGCCGCCCCTCATCAACAGGACCAAACCCAATCAACACAGTCGGCCTTTCATTTCAACAGATGAAATAGCTCCACGGGAGAAAGACAACGACCAACCTTACATTTGGCTTTGACCGCTTCCTACGAGCTTTGCCCTCTGCGTCTCACCCGCACATTTCCCACCGCACCAAACGAAGCCCTGAATTAAACAGTGACCTCCTTTGTACCGTTGTGCGGTTTGGATGCTCCCTCATCTGGAGCACTCTGCTGAAAACACAGGATGTGGGTGTCTCGGGGGTTTCTGCAGCTCCCAAACAGGCAACCCGTGGCGTTGTCTCTATTAGGCCCTGGACCATCTGTTGAGGAGAGTGAGTCACACGTTGTCCTTTGAGCTAAATATAGCATTGCTGTGTCCTCCCTCCGATGATAAGGTGGGCAGGGGAGCGAATGGACAGGTAAGGACATGCTGTGTGCGTGTGTGTGTGTGTGTGTGTATGTGTCTGTGTGTGTACGCATGTGAGTGTGTCTGTATGTATGTGAATGTGTGTGCGTGTATGTGTGTGTGTGTGTGTGTGTGTGCGTAGGTGTGTGTGTGTGTGTGTGTGTGTGTATGTGTATGTGTGTGTGTGTGTGTGTGTGTGTGTGTGTGTGTGTGTGTGTGTGTGTGTGTGTGTTCGTAGGTGTGTGTCGCCCATACCACGCCACTGTGATTTCCATTTATATTTCCCCCTGGTACCCAGGTGGTGTAGTGGCCGGGTCCAAACACACAAGGTCCTGTCAGGAGTCCATGATTTAACAGAGCCCCCCCCCCCCCCCCCCCCTCTCACACCCCCGGAAGCATAAAACAGCATGGCCCAGCTCTGAGTGTTCCTCTCTGCTCCTAAGCGGGCTGAAAAGATGTTTTCACAGAGGGGTTCATCTTGAAACGTTTATTTTGAAGACGTGCAAGCAGCTATTATTCTGTCAGGACAAAGCTCTCTCTCCCTATTGGTTGATATTTTGAAGGTTGTCTCTGGGCGCACTTCTTCATCTCCTGTCCGTTCAGCTTCTTCTTCTTCTCTTGTTCTTCCTTCGTAAATCTCACCCCGGCTTCCTCTTCCTGCTTCCCTCGACTTCCTGTTCTTCCTCTTCCTGCTTCCCTCGACTTCCTGTTCTTCCTCTTCCTGCTTCCCTCGACTTCCTGTTCTTCCTCTTCCTGCTTCCCTCGACTTCCTGTTCTTCATCTTCCTTGTTGCTCCTCCCTTCACTGTACAATCAGAGCATGATACATCCAGGTTACAAAAGAGGATTTTAGTTCGACCTAGCTTCCCCCCCCCCCCCCCCCCTCTCTCCACCCCTCCGTCACTCTAGTTGTTCCTTCTTGTAACCTAATCAATAGAAACCTTATGCTTCACCTTCCCCCTGCCTCCCCTCCACTCACCCCCCCCCCCCCCTTCCCCTTCCCTCTGCTCTCCCCCCCCCCCCCCCCCCCCCCCCCCCCCCCCCCCCCCGTTCCCCCCCGTCACCTCCATGAGGAAGCCGGGGACCAAGGGTCGGGAAGCCCTCCGTTTGACCGGGTTTGGCCTGTCCATCGCCGGGCGGGCCGTGGGCCCCCCGCCTGGAGCCTCCTCAGATGGTAATTGGCCGGCTCAAAGCGCCTTCCTCGGACAGCAGGCTGGTGGGGGCCACACACCGATTAGAGCAAGGGAAAGAGAAGGGGGGACACACAGAGGGAGGAAAAGAGAGAGGGAAAGAGGGAGATAGAGTTAGAGGTAGAGGGAGGAATAGAGAGAGTGAGAGAACTAGAGAGAGAGAATCAAATTGAAGGAATGGCAAGAGAAAGAGAGAGAGAGAGAAAGCGAGAGAGAACTAGGAGAAAGGAAGAGAGAGAGAGAGAGAGAGAGAGAGAGAGAGAGAGAGAGAGAGAGAGAGAGAGAGAGAGAGAGAGAGAGAGAAAGAGAAAGATTTTCTGTCTTCCTTCATCCCTAGCTGGATTGGTCTGGTTCTGGTGGGAAAGTGTGGGCACCTCTTATTGGCCAAGCAGTTAGATTGGATTTCTACCCTTCTACACTACCTCTACATTTGACTGGGAAAGGCACAAAAGAACAAAGACACACACACACACACACACACACAAACACACACACACACACACACACACACACACACACACACACACACACACACAAACACATTCCTTTTTCATGTTACTCCATACTTCTCACTCACAAACCCCCTCCCCCTCCTCTGTCCTTCTCTCTCTCTGCTGTCACAGTACATTGAATCAACGAGGAATCATCCAGGCTTCAAAGCCTAGCATGTGTGGAGCCAGTTTAATGCCTCTGCTACAAAAGAAAAAGCTCCGAGCTACGGCCCACAATTCATCGTCACGTTGTTTCTGAGTCAAAGCCCGGTGCTTGTACATGTTGACGCGCGTAGTACGGATCAAACGGCGCGTCTCGACTGCATGCACAAAATAACTGGGGTGACGTCGGGCCCGGTCGCTCTGACAGGCTGTGTGTAAATCACCCCGCTGATCGTTGGCTACGTTCCCGAATAGCCTCCGATACTGTATGCTAAGCGGGACTACCGTGCAAAGAAGGAGAGCGAGGGAGAGATGGAGTGAAAGCGAAATTGGAGGGGGCGGTCAGCGATGTGGACACATAACTATTCATTCACTAGACGGCGACGGTTCACAAGTACTCCGCAATCGACAGCTCTATTCAGAGAGGAGGGGGTTATCAAGCACACCACGTGAATAGGCTTTGAGACTTACCATTGAAAATCGGTTTACGGTTAATCAAACTACAGGGTTGGGGAGTAACCGTGTACATGTAACGGCGTTCGTAATTAAAATACACTCAAAAGAGGTCATTGTAATCCGTTGCAGTCACAGAAAAAAAGACTGTAATCAAATTACAGCGACTATGAATAAATACTGTGACTTCCTGGATAAATAATGATTGCCTCTAATTTTTTTCTCCAATAATGCTGCTCCTGCTTCTTCATCTCGTGAGGGTATGTGCCTATATGAGCGTATGTATTTGGTAGTCTGGCCTTCACTCGCATCTGAACAACGGCTCAGACTTGAATACCCGTTCGGATGCCCAAATTTTGCCCTTACACAGGTGGCCATGAGCGCTGTAACCAGATTTATCGGGGTGTTCAACGGCTGTGATGTCATCGACGTGACGACGCAAATAAAAACCTGAAGGAGTAGTCTCAAGGGCATCGCCAAGGAAACGGGCGGCGAAGAGGCTGGTAAATATATTCTCACCGCCGGGCTCCCGGCGACACGCGGCTCATAACTTTGGTTTTCCATAAGAATAGTTGAGAACATGAGCGTGCTGCCGACACTCAAAAAACACAGAAGCAAACAAACACAGAGAGAGGCTCGTCCCCCCCCCCCCCCCCTCAACGGTTGGAAATGAAAAGAGAAACACTGAAGTGAACACAACAGGCGGTTAGGCTCCGGAATGTTCTGCAGGTAACCCTCCTGTTATGACTGTGACGGATAGGACCCCCACCGTGTGTGTGTGTGTGTGTGTGTGTGTGTGTGTGGAGGATGGAGCAAGATGTGCTGCAGGAAGTAGAAGAATAATGAAGAAGGGAAAAAACAATGAGAGGAAGAGAAAAGAGCAATAACGCCCCTACACACACACACACACACACACGCACCCTCATACAAACACACACACACATACCCTAATACACACACACACACACACACACAAACACACACACACACACATACCCTCATACATACACACACACACACACATGCCCTCATACATACACACACCATTCTCGCTCTTCCGGCCATGGCAGATGATGATATTACGAAGGTATATTTCATTACAGATCTTTTTCAGTGTGCACCACAGCAGAGAGCTCTTTCACATTGAGATTGTTTTAGGGTTTCTCTCCCTGTTTGTTTGACTTTCTCTCTCTCTCTCTCTCTCTCTCTCTCTCTCTCTCTCTCTCTCTCTCTCTCTCTCTCTCTCTCTCTCTCTCTCTCTCTCTCTCTCTCTCTCTCTCTCTCTCTCTCTCTCTCTCTCTTCCTCTCTCTCTCTCTCTCTCTCTTTCCCATTCTCTCCGTCTCTGCTGATTGATCAGTTATTCTCCAGATTGCATTCCTCAGCACGATTATGAATCACAGGAGCCACACTGTCGTAGAAAAGAAAGAAAAGAAAGTCCATCATTTCAGAGTAGCAGCACTATGGCCATGGTTTCCCCGGGGCCCCCTGTGGAAATTGGTTTAGCTTCTGGGTAAAGTGACAGTTATTGGCGGGGCGAACCATGTTATCAGTTGGCAAGGGGGGTTCTTGACAAAAGACCAGTCCAGCCTATTGTTGGTGGGCTCTTTGTTCACTCTGCCTGAACCTCCCTCTCTCTCTCTCTCTCTCTCTCTCTCTCTCTCTCTCTCTCTCTCTCTTTCTTATCTCAGCCTAGTCCCTAACAATATTTTTTTGTAAGAAGCCGCATAAATAATAAAAAAAAGTTTTTCGGTAATGAACGGTAATGGATGCACACAATCAACACACACACACACACACACACACACACACACACACACACACACACACATACACACGCACACACACACACATTTTAATTTCTGTTGGACACGATTATCATTTTATGACGCCGTTCCTCTTCTCTGCAATTAAACAACTCCCAGCTAAACTTAGTTTCATGGCAGAGAGTCAATTTATGTCTGCGGCGCTGCGCAACGTCTGTCACAGAACATCAAAGACCCGTGAGAGACTTCTCCCCCTCCCTTCACACAGACACACACACACACACACACACACACACACACAGGCCTCTATCTTTATATATATGCATATGGTACATAATGAAGACTAAAAAAGGACAAAGACCTCAAAGTGATCAGTGGGGGAAAAAGGAAAGGATGGCCACTGTCACTGTTGGTAATGACATCTCCCAACATAACCCTTTCAATTAGTACAGCAGTCCAAAACTATTTACGGCTTGACTTTCATCACAGCTGGGTAAGAAGAGAAGCTCGAGGGGGAGGTGGAGTGTGTGTGTGTGTGTGTGTGTGTGTGTGTGTGTGTCTGGTGGGAGCTAGACAGCATCTGTAGGGATATCTCTTCTGGAGGACTTTTCTTTACTAACTTTACTGGAGTAATGAGGCTGAATACTGTTTTACTTCTAACGAGGAAATACCTGCTAGTAGAGAATAGTATGGTGGAGAAGAAAGAGAAAAGAAAGAGGGAAGAAAGAAAGAAAGAAAGAAATGTCTCTGTATTCAGCCTCTCTTCCCTCTTTCTGTCTCCCCTTCACACACTCACACACACGCTCGCACACACCTGTACACACACACACGTACACTCGCGGACCGCGCACACTCCCCTACACACATGGACTGTGCACAAACGCCTGTACACACAAACCCACACACGTACAAACACACACCACGGGATTCACACACACACACACACACACTCGTACACGTAGACGGCCCACACCTTCTGCCATCATCCCCGCCGTTAATTTGTTGTGTTCTGTGAGCAGCACAGCTGTACTTAGCTCGCGTTTCTGATTAGGCCAATCCTGCATGGGTGTGGCTCTCGCCTCAAACACAGTGGAAACACATGGCGACACAGAGATGTCCCCCTGCCCCTCCTGCAGCAGCATAACGACTAGCGATTAGCTCCTGGCTTTCCCACAAAATCATATCTGAACATAATGAGCGGTAGCCACATGAAACCTCCAGAAGCGATGTGACTCTGGCGCCATGATGGATAATCTCTAATGAGAGTTAATATCAATAAACATTTGTCCACACAGCCGGGATCTTTACTCCTATCAGTCCCTGCTGGTTCGTGTGTGATGTGTGCATGCGGGTGTGTGTGCACGTGTGTGTCTTTGATCCAGAGTCCTCTGTGATCTCTTCCCACGTTTACGATGTAATAAACCAAGCTCCATGCTAACAGGTCCTGTGGCGCGTGGTGTGTTATCTGAGTGTGTGTCTATGATGTGTCGGTGTGGGAGTGTTACCTGAGTGTGTGTGTATGATGTGTGCGTGTGAGTGTTATCTGAGTTTGTGTGTGTGTGTATTATCTGAGTATGTGTGTATGATGATGTGTGTGCATGTGTGTTAGCTGAGTGTGTGTGTATGATGTGTGTGTGTGTAAGTGTTATCTGAGTGTGTGTATGATGTGTGTGTGAGTGTTATCTGAGTGTGTGTATGATGTGTGTGTGAGTGTTATCTGAGTGTGTGAAGAGGAAGCATGGGGGGGGGGGGGGGCTATCTGACCTGGGCCGAGGGTCTTCAGCTGGACAGCTAGACAACTAGAGGGTCACCACCAACTGGGGTGTGTGTGTGTTATCTGAGTGTGTGTGTGTGTGTGTGTGTGTGTGTATTATCTGAGTGTGTGTTGTGTAGAGGAAGCATTGGGGAGGGAGAGAGAGAGACCAGAGGGGTCACCAAGGCCCTTCAGCTGGACAGCTAGTCACCCAGGGGGGTCACCACCAA
>CM030176.1:2445477-2457977 GCA_017639675.1 Aplochiton taeniatus
CAGCAGAATGTATAGCTGTCCAAATATTTAAACGACAGCAGCCGTAGGCTACAAGTGTGATTTGTCACATCTACCCTATTTGCTACTCATCATATCTCATTGACAGATCGATGGATCACAGCTGAGTAGAGGTTCAAATTCCATTAGGATCAGCTCAAACTTTCCCATTTAAGGATGCCCTTTGAAAAGAATAGTTCTTAATGACATAGAGTTTGCAATCAGCATGATTAGGCCTCAGACATGAGAGGACTCTGGATGAAGACATGTAAGGAGATTCCCTGGTGGAGTTTGGTTAAGGATGTGACAGGCTGTCTGGCCACAGGGATGGCTTCTCCCTATGGGATGCTGTAGTGGACTGGAGGAGTGTTGAAGTCCTGTATTCATCCTCTTCCTGCGGAGGGTTCAGCCAGTCGTTCTATTGGCTGCATCGGTTCTAACCCTTCGACTCAACTTTGACCTCTTGTGTCTGTTTCATTTACTGTCATGTTGTGCCGCCATGCTGTGCTTTCTTTCTTTCTTTCTTTCTTTCTTTCTTTCTTTCTTTCTTTCTTTCTTTCTTTCTTTCTTTCTTTCTTTCTTTCTTTCTTTCTTTTTTTCTTTTTTTCTGTCTGTCTCTCTCTCTCTCTTTCTCTCTTTCTTTCTTTCTTTCTTTCTTTCTTTCTTTCTTTCTTTCTTTCTTTCTTTCTTTCTTTCTTTCTTTCTTTCTTTCTTTCTTTCTTTCCTTCTGTCTCTTTCCCTGCCACCTGGGATATTTTTTCTCTCTCACATCTCAGACACCTCTCCTCTCACACTGACAGTAAGAACACGGCATCTGATGAAAACCAGGGGAGAGAGAGGAGGGGAAGAGGAAGTGGAGGGGAAGAGGAAGTGGAGGGGAATAAAGAGTGCAATTTTATATATTTTTTAAGATGTGAGACACACACCTCCAACATGGTGGCCCTCGTACTGCCGTGCTCATCTCTGGCACAAGGGACTGTCAGCTGTCTACTTAGTCATGTTTTCATTTGATTTTATTGACTGTTGATTATTGATTTAGTCATGTTTTCATTTGATTTTATTGAGTCTATTGTTCATTGATTTAGTCATGTTTTGATTTTATTTTATTGAGTCTATTGTTCAATCCGCTGGCCCAGGAAGACTATTGACTAAGCTGTACCAATGACAAAGGGTTCTATCTTTACAATATCGAACAAGCTTGAAACACACACACACACACACACACACACACACACACACAGTAAATATTTATGTTATTCTCAAAACGTAGGAAACAAGAAATGACTTAAACATGAAGACGTGCGATGAGATGAGATGAGAGAAAAAGTTAAAACCATGTTACCGTATCAACGTTCCAGTTACATTTTAAAAGAGCAATTTACACAAAATGGATGAAACAACCAAAGAGAGAGAGAGGGAGAGAGAGAATAGTGGAGAAAGAAAAAAAAGAGGAGAGGAGGACGAGAGCAAGGAGGAGGGGAAGACTGAGACAGCAGGGAGAGCAGAGAGCAAGGAGGAGGGGAAGAGTGAGACAGCAGGGAGAGCAGAGAGCAAGGAGGAGTGGAAGAGTGAGACAGCAGGGAGAGCAGAGATCAAGCAAAAGAGGCAAGCAATGTAAAATAGATATTGAACGAGAGAACGAGACAGGGAGGACAGAGAAAGAGAGAGACGACGTGATATCTCCGTCTCACAGAGAGGGAGAGTGTGAATACAGAGAGAGGTCACATGGTGGATATTTCATCAGGAGATTAATGTTGAACGAACGTTGACACCGAAAGGCCGGGGCAACAATGTATCCACCACTTGGAGCGAAATTAAACATGGCGGGTTCTCACAGGTCTCGTTGCCGGGGACGACCGGACGACCCTTCGTTCGGGGAGGAACTAATGAGGTCGTGACCAGAGCTCAGGGACCAATCATAGAAGAGTATTGGCCTCAGGGATTGTGAGGGATACAGACGATTCTAGATCGAAATGGTTTTATCTTACAACCAGTCGAACAAGCCACAATTTGATGAAGTCATTATTACTGAATTAAAAGATGAGGTCTGGATAATTATTATTATTATATATTAATAAGGCTGATAATAAGGCTGAATATCATTGTGTCAGAAGGTCTGCTGTGCAATTTATTTTCTGAAAGATGTACTCCTTCTTTACCTTTTGTGTTTACAGTACTGTGCAAAAGTTTTAGGCAGGTGTGAAAAGTAAGAATGCTTTCAAAAACCGAAGTGTTAATAGTTTGTTTTTATCAATTAACTAAATGCAAAGTGAATGAAGAAATGAACAATCTGAATCAAATCAATATTTTCTGTGACCACTCTTTGCTTTCAAATGTTGGCCAGCATTCTTTCACACCTGCCCAAAACGTTTGCACAGTACTGTATGTCAAAGATTATTTGGACAAAACGTATATCTTACAGTAATGGTGTATACAGTAGTGAGTTTCTGGTGAACAGAGCCCACTTCATCTCCCCCACCCCCACAAACACGGCGTGTCTCTAATCTAACTGGCACACCCGAACATCCTTTGTAACGGAAAGAGTTTCAGCTCATTGAAAAAGCCACATGGCTTCAGGGTGCTGTTAAAAAACACATCTCTATTGAAGCAAGGAGCCAGCAGCAATGAGCACTGTTAAGAGTTAGTCAATTCCAGCTTCATCAGAGTGACAAACCCATTCCAACTCCTAACTTTATTCAGCCCAACTTAAACATGGCTACCCCTAACTTCATTCAGCCCAACTTAAACATGGCTACCCCTAACTTTATTCAGCCCAGTTTAAACATGGCTACCCCCTAACTTTATTCAGCCCAACTTAAACATGGCTACCCCTAACTTAATTCAGCCCAACTTAAACATGGCTACCCCTAACTTCATTCAGTGCAACACAAACATGACTACCCCATAACTTCACTCAGCACTAACTTAAACATGTCTACCCCTAACTTCATTCAGTGCAACACAAACATGGCTACCCCTAACTTCTCTCAGCACAGCTCAAACACGGCTTTTTCCTGTTCATTTTTACGTTGCTCATTCAAAACCATTCCTTCTGATCAACCGTCAAGCAACTGAACTGACAATCCTCCTCCATCAAAGTAAAGCTGGCTCGGTCAGCCAACTGTCATTCCCCTTGACGCTCCTGCTGCTGCTAGCTCCGTTTGTTCCACAGAGAACCATCTGGAACCGAGGCCAGCTTTTCAAAGACTGGAATCCATTTCGAAATGCACGTGATTCAGTGTTATAATATCCATGATGTAATAGTCCGAGATGAGCACTTTGGAAAGCAAAGTTTAGAATGGATTTGGGTTGAGAGCAGGTTTTCAAGTGGGCTCTTTCCATTCCTGAATGTTTTGTTCAATTGAACCCATAACACCTCCAGAGCCGCTCTCGGTTCGGGCCAGATGATCAAAATTGAAAAAGAAAAAAAAGACTTTATTAAGCCGCAAGATAGATATCCCTATTCTATTCCTGCCGGCTCTTGACCTGCTTTGCAGAGACACTTGCCGTCGCCTGAAAAGAAAAACCTTTCCTTCCTCTCGTGGTTCGAGCCACACTCGGCAGGTAAGCTTACCTTTATACCTTTGTCCTGAGATGAAACTACTTTCATTGGGTTTTTGACATGAAGCTCTTTACTTTGGCGCTCATGTTGCGTCGTTCTGTGTGGTGTATCTGTCACAGCTTTTATGCTCTGGGGCCATCCTTTGCCATAGACCCTCCAGGGGTGCAGGTATCTGCTCGACTAATGAGAAAGAAAGATGATCTAACTGTTTCTGTCGTTGACCTAAATAAACGTCTGTTGTTTATTTACGTTTATTATGTTTGTCTGACATAATAACACTCACACGAACAAATCTGAATCAGAATAATTTATTAAAGCTTATATGATTAAGTGGGGTTAGGGTTAGGATTGGCTTCACCCATTCAAACTTGACAAAAAATGAATTACTGAATGGACGTTATTATTATTATAATTTTTTTTTGGTTCACGTGTTTCTTAGTGTGTGTTTCTGTGTGTGTGAGAGACACTGGGCGAGAAAGTGTGTGTGTGTGTTGCATCCAAAACACAGATACGTGGTGTGTGTATAACAAGGCTTTGTTTCTAATGAGCATTGATCCCCGGGTGCCAGCCACTTTTTAATGACATGATTATTTCTGCACAGGAGTTGACAAATCTCTTCGGATTTGTTTTGGCCAGTGTGTTTTGTTTCTCCGTCTTTGCCTGAGGCCCAGCTGTCTGCGACCTAATTGGTATTTCCCTGAATAATGCGGAGAACCTTTTCCTTCTCGGCACCCTTCAAAAGTTGTAGTGCCAGGGTTGGAGAGAAACGGCCGATGCTGCCACCCAAATGTCAACCGGGAATCGTTATGAATGGACTAGTGGGGAGACAAGGGGTTGTGGAGAGAGGTAGTGGACCAGACACACACACACACACACACACACACACACACACACACAGAGAAACACGCACGCACGCACGCACGCACGCACGCACGCACACACGCACACACACACACACACACACAGAAGCACAAACAAAGACGAGACAGGGAGAAAGCCAGATACGGAGGCCTCGTTGTTGTCCAATCAGGGTTCGGTAAGCTGCCAGATGAGGAGAGAAGAACAAAGTTGCGTGAAGTTGATAAATGGATGGAATAGCTTTGGCCTTTATCATCATAAAAGTCAACCTAGACAGTCATATTACATCATTCCTCTTTAGGCAGATATATTGATTGTGAGGTGTGGGGAGGGGGAATTGTCATTCGTCTTATATATTTATACACACATACGTTACTAAGCTGTATATACCTATATATATATATATATATATATATATATATACATACACACACATACACGTACACATTCACACATATATGTATGTATGTATACATATATATATATACACTGCTCCAAAAAAATTAAAGGAACACTTTTTAATCAGAGTATTGCATGAAGTCAATTAATCTTCTGGGCTATTGATCTGGTCAGTTAAGTAGCAGAGGGGGTTGTTAATCAGTTTCAGGTGCTTTGGTGTTAATTCAATTGACAACAGGTGCACTAGAGGGGCAACAATGAGATGACCCCCAAAACAGGAATGGTTTTCCAGGTAGAGGCCACTGAAATTGTTTCCCTCCTCATCTTTTCTGACTGCTTTTCACTAGTTTTGCATTTGGCTAGGGTCAGTGTCACTACTGGTAGCATGAGGCGATACCTGGACCCCACAGAGGCTGCACAGGCAGTCCAACTCCTCCAGGATGGCACATCAATACGTGCCATTGCCAGAAGGTTTGCTGTGTCTCCCAGCACAGTCTCAAGAGTATGGAGGAGATTCCAGGAGACCGGCAGTTACTCTAGGAGAGCTGGACAGGGCCGTAGAAGATCCTTAACCTATCAGCAGGACCGGTATCTGCTCCTTTGTGCATGGAGGAACAGGATGAGCCCTACAAAATGACCGCCTGCAGGCCACTGGTGTGAATGTCTCTGACCAAACAATCAGAAACAGACTTCATGAGGGTGGCCTGAGGGCCCGACGTCCTCGAGTGGGCCCTGTGCTCACTGCCCGGCACCGTGGAGCTCGATTGGCATTTGCCATAGAACACTAGATCTGGCAGGTCCGCCACTGGCACCCTGTGCTTTTCACAGATGAGGGCAGGTTCACTCTGAGCATGTGACAGACGTGAAAGAGTCTGGAGAAGCTGTGGAGAACGTTACGCTGCCTGTAACGTCGTTCAGCATGACCAGTTTGGTGGTGGGTCCGTGATGGTCTGGGGAGGCATATCCATGGAGGGACGCACAGACCTCTATAAGCTAGACAACGGCACCCTGACTGCCATTAGGTATCGGGATGAAATCCTTGGACCCATTGTCAGCCTCTACGCTGGTGCAGTGGGCCCTGGGTTCCTCCTGGTGCACGACAATGCCCGGCCTCATGTGGCGAAAGTATGCAGGCAGTTCCTGGAGGATGAAGGAATTGATACCATAGACTGGTCCCCACGCTCGCCTGACCTAAATCCAATAGAACACCTCTGGGACATGTTTCGGTCCATCCGACGCCGCCAGGTTGCACCTCAGACTGTCTAGGAGCTCAGTGATGCCCTGTTCCAGATCTGGGAGGAGATACACCAGGACACCATCCGTCGTCTCATTAGGAACATGCCCCGACATTGTCAGGCATGCATACAAGCACGTGGGGGCAATACACAGTACTGAGTACCATTTTGAGTTGCTGCAATGGAATTTCAGCAAAATGGACTGGCCTGCCGCATCATTTTTTCACTTTGATTTTCGGGGTGTCTTTGAATTCAGCCCTCTGTAGGTTGATCATTTTCATTTCCATCAAACGATGTGGCATCCTTTCGTTCCTCACTCATTACCCAGTCCATATCAGTATAGATATCCAGCATAATTTTTTCCCCCATTGAGATCTGATGTGGTTTCAAAGTGTTCCTTCAATTTTTTTGAGCAGTGTATATATATATATATGTATGTATATATATATTTTACCTCACAATCTACTCTTTACAAAGGTCACACTTTACACACTGAATAATATACTCACTTGTCTTGGTGAAATGTATTCAAGGGTCATTAACCACTTCAGAAGACAAAGGGGTTTTCAATCTTCGAGTGCTTCAAGTTTGTTTAGTTCCTTTTTTTCAGAAACGATGCCATTTGATTGTCTTCAAATCTGCTGGAGTGTAAAACCACAACACTCGTAATGGACACAGCGAGAGAATGGATGTCTGTGTTTGATTGAATCAGAGGAGCAAGAAAACCATTTCAAACAACAGTCGCAGCGGGTAAGCAAAGCATCAAGCGAGAGACGGGCGGGGTAGAGAGGGGGAGGGAGAGGGGGGAGAGTGTGTGTGAGGTGAGAGAGCGAGAGCGTGAGAAAACTGTCTTCATTTCGTCCAAATAAATGCAGGTTGCACAACCTTGAAATGCCTTCAGCATTCGTCAAATCATTTTATCGATCCCAGTCTCTGCTTCAAAGACTATTTTCATTTCCACTTTTTATTCTGCGTGGGTGTGCACCGGGCCGTCGAAAAAGAGGTGAGAGGTGAGAGAAGGGAAGTTTGAATCGACCTGCTGCTTTCGACTATGGGGATTACTTTGAGGCAATATTCATCTTTTCAACAAGCAAAGTGAACGCCTGGGGAAATGGACAATAATTATGGCAAATAGAGTTTGTGTCCGTCTTTGTTTGAGCTAATTAATGTATTAAGGTGGCCTTCTTTCATCAATACAAGCTTATCATCCATGCAGCTAGAAGCTACAATAATGATTAGTTTGACATTTTAGTTGAGTAGGCCTACAAACCAAACAGTTGATCGACCTAAATAGTTTGGGGGCCAAACATAATTAAAAAATGCTCACTCTCCAATAGCCGCATCAGAAACGTATAATTTTTTTTTTTTAATGTAAGTCAAGTCAACATACTATATAACCATGCAGCCGTCAGTAACCGCTATTAGTACACCGAACAAAAGCTAGACGCATCTCAACACAAACCAAATGAAATAGATGATATAATGATAGTCAGAAACATCTTTAATAAAAAGGATTTACAACACAAACTGGCACCACTTAAGTTAAATGGCATCTTTTTCTTCCTTTTTGTACATAAATACAGACAGACAACGTGTCCTTCTCTTCAAGAAATAAAATAAACATGCACTAACAGTAAGTTATTGGAAAGTAAAAAGGGAAAATTCGGGCATTTCATCAGGATCATCATGTGCATTATAAACTCTGAGGGTCGGAGGTGGTTGCCCTGGAGACATTGACCTCAGGCTGGCCTCGTGGGTGGAAATATGATTTGAAAAGGGTCAGGTCTGGATCAGTATCCAGTGGCAACCACCACCTGCATCTAAATCTGTGAAAACAGCAACACTACTCCGTTAGAAAACCCTTTCCAGAGTTCAAAGTCCCGGGATGTAAAAAAAGGTCTAAATTGTTCAAAGCCAGATAAAAACCAAAGCATTAGAAAAGTGTAGTCAGATGTTTGTGAATTCAAAAGGGCCGTATCTTAGCAACCTAATCCCAATCAGCCGTCCAATGAGCTTAAAGGAAGCGTGCTTGTCTGGAATCAAATGACTGGGTTAGCCTGGTTTTAATTGCTTAACGATTGAACTCATTGAAAAGGAATTGAGACTGTCATATATTAAATCCCCATAAAAACATAATTGAACTAGCCTTTCAATTGGCAGTCATTAATGCTGCAGAGCCGTCTGCTATTTTTTTTGTTTGTTTTTTGTTGCAGGATTCTACAATATGATGTCCTCCATATCTGATTATTAAAATGTTTATCAGTTATTGCAAAGGGACCAGGATGTGCTGCAATCCTGAGTCGTTTAAACTGCAACCTTTGTAAATAGGCACGAAAAAAAATTGAATAGTTTGAGAAAAAGAAGAAAAAAAAAAAGTAGGTGGCTGCAAAATTGTTGACATCAAATGCTCCACAGACGGTCTCCAAAGCAAACCCAGGTTCAGAAACGAATGTCCTCTGGTCTCACTCTGATCGACAGTGGAGGCAGAGCAGAGACAGGGGAACGGCGGTGCTTCCAGGTTGGTTTGAAGCCACACAGCAGAAGGAAACAGTGCTATTCACCTTTAGTGGCTTCAACGCCATTCGACCCCCCAAACCACACGGAGCACCAGGGCTTGGACACACGACTCGGGATTCATACCCCGACTGCCTTCGTCGCCTTGGCGACACGGATTCATTTCCCTCCTGAATAGAACCAAGGCGAAGGGGAGTGGAGTATCAGGGCCCGGGGGGGTGTTTCCAGCGCGGGGACAGGCTGGGCGCCACAGAGTGGGTCAGTGGGTGAAGACGGTTTGAAAGGGGGAACGGCAGAACTGGAGCTGCACTGACCCTGGTGTGGGGGGGGGATCTGCCAGGTTACCGTGGGGACAGATACCCAGAGGACCTGCAGCACTGCGAGGCGGTGGTCACACACCCCCACACACTCAAAGAGAAGGGAGAGGTGTTGGGAGAACAGAGGGAAGAAAGGAAAGGCAGGTGAGAATAGAAAGAAAGAGGGAATGAAAGAAAGAAAGAAAGAAAGAGGGAAAGAGTGAAAGAAAGAAAGAGTGAAAGAAAAAGAAAGAAAGAAAAAAAAAAGAAAAAAGAAAAAGAAAGAATGCAGAGGAAGAAAGAGAAGAGGGAGAGAGGGGTAGGAGAGCTCAGGAAAGAAGGAAGGAGGAGAAGAGGGGGGGAGACGTGGGAGAGGAGCTGGGCAGGGGGCAGAGTGTTCAGGCTGTTCCCACTGGTCCTGCAGGGGGCGCTGTGGGGACGACAGGGGCAGCGGTGGGGGCAGCGGTCAGGGCTTTGCCTCGATGTCTCTGACCCCCTCTCCTACGCCCTCCGCCTCCAGACTTGGCCTGCCGCGTCACAGAGGGGAGAAACAAACACCGTTACAATGTCGCCCACCTCTCCGCCAGTGAAACGTTGGATTTAGGGGTTATTACTGTGACCGTTAAAGGGCAGTGGGCAGTTAAAGGTTAGCATCCTAATTAGCAGAGTGAAACACACTGTACCCACTAAGGAGAAAGGAGGGGGGGGGGGGGGGGGCAGGAGTCAGGTGGAGAAAAACAAAAAGAAATTAAAGTATACAGTTCCTGAGTGGGTAAAGCCTTCAACCCTAACGTTAGGGGGGGGGGGGGGGGTCAGATGGAGATAAAAAAATACAAATAAATGATACATTCCCTGAGTGGGTAAGGCGTTCAACCTTACAGTTAGGGGGGGAGGGGGACCAGACAGAAGTGGGGGGGGGGGCAGAACTGGAGTGTGACTGTGTTACTCTGAACCAGGCCATCAGCACAATGACAGCACATGCCATTAGGTGACTCTCTGTCAGTCCAGACACACCACAAAACACCACTGGGTTACTCAGTCCACTGGTTTACCACTATCAGTCCACTGGTTGACCACTGTCAGTCCACTGGTTGACCACTGTCAGTCCACTGGTTGACCACTGTCAGTCCACTGGTTTACCACTGTCAGTCCACTGGTTGACCACTGTCAGTCCACTGGTTGACCAATGTCGGTCCACTGGTTGACCACTGTCGGTCCACTGGTTTACCACTGTCGGTCCACTGGTTTACCACTGTCAGTCCACTGGTTTACCACTGTCATTCCACTGGTTGACCACTGGTTTACCTTGGTGCCTTCTTTACATAGTGTGTCCTCCTCTCCCGCTGTCTAACGCAGCATGGCAAGAGACAGGGGGGTTATTAGACACAGATGGGAGGAGGGCAAGGGGTCAGAGAGTAAAAGAGGATGAATGAAGAGATAAGTGGAGTCAAATAACCGGACAGAGACAGGGGGGGAGGGAGAGGGATGGTGGGGGGAGAGAGAGAGAGTGTCGGGGGAGAGTGTCGGAGAGGGGGGGGGGGGTTATAAAATTAAAGGGACATTCCAAATATGAAATTACAGGGAGGTGGGGGGCAGAGAAGGAAGAACCATTAGCTGACAAGACTGGAAAAAAGATGCACACAAAAAGAAACACACACACATACACAAACAAAGAAACACACCCGCACACACACACACACACACACACACACACACACACACACAACAAAGAAACACACGCACACGCACACACACAACAAAGAAACACACACATGCACACAGACAAACAAAGAAACACACACACACACACACACACACAAAGAAACACACACACACACACACACACACACACACACAACAAAGAAACACAAGCACAAAAATACACACACACACACAAACACACACACACACACACGCAGACAGACTGCAGCCCCTCATTGCAGGGCAGCAGTGCTCCGTAGTACCTGTGCTGAGTTGGGGCTGTCGGGGCGTGGTGTGGAGCCCCCCTCTTCACTGGGCAGGGGGGCCATGGTGCCGTCCTTCAGCCCCTTCTTAATGGCCTGCATCTGGAGCTTAGCCTGCTGGGCCTTGGCTGCCGCTGTGTTTACCGACTGGAGCAGCTACACACACACACACACACACACACACACACACACACACACACCATTATAATGCCA
This sequence comes from Aplochiton taeniatus, assembly GCA_017639675.1. Taxonomy (NCBI): domain Eukaryota; kingdom Metazoa; phylum Chordata; class Actinopteri; order Galaxiiformes; family Galaxiidae; genus Aplochiton; species Aplochiton taeniatus. The sequence continues at coordinate 2,456,516 of CM030176.1, forward strand.
ATAAAGATATAAAGACTCAAACATAACGTCACCATATTTTCTGACTCTATATTACTATAACTGATTAAATTCTGTGGGCACTGCCTTCTGATTATGACCATGATTGATGATTAACCCTTCATAACCATTGATAACCCATCATAACCCTAAGCCCCTTGGCAGCCCCCACCTTGGTGATGGTGCCCACAGCCTTGGTGCCGCCCTGTCATTGATAACCCCCTCCTAAACCCCCACCTTGGTGATGGTGCCCACAGCCTTGGTGCGGCCCTGTCATTGATAACCCCCTCCTAAACCCCCACCTTGGTGATGGTGCCCACAGCCTTGGTGCGGCCCTGTCATTGATAACCCCCTCCTAAACCCCCACCTTGGTGATGGTGCCCACAGCCTTGGTGCGGCCCTGTCATTGATAACCCCCTCCTAAACCCCCACCTTGGTGATGGTGCCCACAGCCTTGGTGCGGCCCTGTCATTGATAACCCCCTCCTAAACCCCCACCTTGGTGATGGTGCCCACAGCCTTGGTGTGACCCTGTCATTGATAACCCCCTCCTAAACCCCCACCTTGGTGATGGTGCCCACAGCCTTGGTGCGGCCCTGTCATTGATAACCCCCTCCTAAACCCCCACCTTGGTGATGGTGCCCACAGCCTTGGTGCGACCCTGTCATTGATAACCCCCTCCTAAACCCCCACCTTGGTGATGGTGCCCACAGCCTTGGTGCGGCCCTGTCATTGATAACCCCCTCCTAAACCCCCACCTTGGTGATGGTGCCCACAGCCTTGGTGCGGCCCTGTCATTGATAACCCCCTCCTAAACCCCCACCTTGGTGATGGTGCCCACAGCCTTGGTGCGGCCCTGTCATTGATAACCCCTTCCTAAACCCCCACCTTGGTGATGGTGCCCACAGCCTTGGTGTGGCCCTGTCATTGATAACCCCCTCCTAAACCCCCACCTTGGTGATGGTGCCCACAGCCTTGGTGCCGCCCTGTCATTGATAACCCCCTCCTAAGCCCCCACCTTGGTGATGGTGCCCACAGCCTTGGTGCGGCTCTGTCATTAATAACCCCCTCCTAAACCCCCACCTTGGTGATGGTGCCCACAGCCTTGGTGCGGCCCTCTCTGAACACCAGTCTCTGGTCACAGTGGAGGTACTCTGGGGTTTTGATGAAGCGGAAGTGCACTGAGGCCTTGTCCCCTGTACGGAGGCAATCCCTGTTCATGGTGAGGATGGTGGCCGTCTGTCGGATACTGCCGCAGTGGACTGCACACACACACACACACACACACACACACACACACACACACACGTTAGGTTAAAGGATCAGTGCATCAGATTAGGGGGAGATTGATTGGCCTGGTGGCCGGAGGGTATGGTTACGGGGAGCTGTGTCTGTCTGTGTGTGTGTGTGTGTGTGTGTGTGTGTGTGTGTGTGTGTGTGTGTGTGTACCCATGGCTTGGTAGCGG
>CM030176.1:2460477-2475477 GCA_017639675.1 Aplochiton taeniatus
GAGAGGGGGAGGGGGAGAGGGAGAGGGAGGGAGATGGAAGAAAGACATTGTTTCGTCATAGAGGGAAAGAGAAAAGAGAGGGTGGAGAAGAGAGGGAGGTATGAAATGGCCGTACAGTAATATAACAGTTAGATACAATAACAATAAACTTTATTTGTGAAATGTAAGTACAGTAATAACTGAGATACAATAACAGTAAACTTCATTCTTTGATGCCTCCCCACCCACACACACACACACACACACACACACACCCTAACCCAATGACAATTAACTCCATCCTTTGATGTCTCCTCACTACCACACACACACACACACACACACACACACACACACACACACACACCCTAACCCAATGACAATTAACTCCATCCTTTGATGTCTCCTCACTACCACACACACACACACACACACACACACACACACACCCTAACCCAATGACAATTAACTCCATCCTTTGATGTCTCCTCACTACCACACACACACACACACACACACACACACACACTGTGGCCGGCACCTCACCATGAGCATGCAGAAGTCGGGCAGGTGTCCGGTCATACCAAACACTGTGGTCTTCAGGTACTTCTCGTGGCCCGCCAGGTCGATGAAGGTGATGACCTTGGAGGACTTCTCACAGATCTTAGTCCAGTCCAGACTGCCCCCATGACTGTCCGGCTTGTTTACCACCTGGGAGGGGGGGGGGGGGGGGGGGGAGGGGGGGGGGGCTACGATTAGGTTACAAACGTACTACTATTTTTACATCATGTTTTCATTTAGAGGAGTCCAAAAAAAGATAAGCTGATTCTTTCCTTTGAAATAAACAACAGCAACATAAACCCACAGCATAAACCCTCACTAACACAGCTCCCCCCAGCCCCCGGCTCCCCGTCCCCCCCCCCTCCCCCCCCTCTGTCACCTGTCCCTCCTGGTCGAAGCCCAGGATGTCGTTGCCCACGCTGCTGGTCCTGCCGCTCTCCATCTCGTGCTTGTGCCTGAAGAGCTTCTGGCGGGCGAAGCCGCGGCCGTTGTCCAGCTCGCCGTGGGTCAACACCCCCAGCAGGGTGCTCTTCCCGGCGTCCACGTTCCCCACCACCGCCACCCTGCAGGGAGGCGGGGAGGTGAGAATCCAACGCCACCTAAGCTCCAACCCCACCTCCCATCCGAGCGCGCTCGCCTTTACCCCCCCCCCCCCCCCCCCTGCCCCCCAGCTCACCTGACTTCCAGGAAGTCCTGCTCCCCGACGCGTCGCCGTATGAGGTAGTCCCTGACCTGTCCGCCGGCGTCGCTCCGCTCCCTCAGCAGGATGAGGTCGGCCTCCATCTGCTCGCACAGAGACTGCACCGTGGCCACTGAGGCCTCCATGTCCTTCTGGTCCAGACCGTAGTCCCCGCCGTCTGCATGAACCAGCGCGCACGCATGCACGCACGCACACACACCAGCGCACACACACACACGCACACACGCACGCACACGCACACACACCTCGATTTAAGACTCGTGAAACACACAAATCAAAACCACCAACTCTGAAGTGGCGGAAAACACTTCCTAACAGCGGAAAAGGACCGGCCAGCGGTGGAGGGAGACTTTGTGAACAGCGGGGTGGGGGATGAGGAAGAGAGTGGAGGGGCTTTAGACAGCCAAAAAAAAGGAGAGGGAAGACAGACCCTCGCAATGGGAGAGAGGGAGCGACAAGGCTGGAAGAAGTGTGGAAGAAAACAGAGTCTTCAGGTTGGTCTTGATTGTAGAAACAGGATGCAAGGATTCATTCAGAACGAAATCATAGCACAATCACGGACAAAGGAAATATGACTCGTGTCAGAAAGAATTGAGAGACACAGTCGTTTTTTCAGCCCTTAATACTAGTATTCTTAGACGATGATTATATCAGTGTAATAACTCATATGCCAGTCAACAAACAATAATGATGTCAGTTGTATTATGGAAATATATGATTCATTTAACACAGGATCAGAGGAGAGTCCCACTGATCAGACAGGAGAAAAGGGCATGGGTGTGGCCGGGCATCTAGATAAAAAGACGCTACGCGTACAGGGTAAACACCCTGCCACTCCCAAGAAGACCGTCTGCCCACCAGTCCAGAGTCCAGACCAGACAGGGGGGATAACGGTTTCAGGTGGCAGGCCCAGTGCGGTGGGTACACAGAACGCCGAGGTCGCGACCTCTTGGAGCGGGAGATCCTCAGGGCGTTCAGGTCACGCTTAGGTCACGGACACAACGGACTACTAACGTTTGAAATGGACGGGTTCGCATCTGAAATATGAGGACTGTTTAACACTAGGCAGACCGCATCAGTCAGCTAGTCCCTTGTGTGACTGTGCTGTGACGTCCCGGGTTACTGGCCTGGTCAACTGCCAGCCACAAGGCGTTCTGACACGGACGCTCTTTGACCCCGCCAGGTCACACGGTTTGTGCGTGCTGCTGTGGTCAGCAGAACAGAGACGCCAGCAGCAACAAAGCCCTGGGGGCGGGGCTTAGAAACTTAGACAAAAGCACCAGACAAATAGGCGGGCTGTGAGGTCAAGAACTATGCTCTAAACATGTGCGTTCATTGTTAATACATCACAATAGGCCAGAGTGTGAGGGGGTGGGGTGCTCTTCGGTTGCTCTCTCTCACCTGAGCCAACTCCCACCACATAGGTTGCTCTCTCTCACCTGAGCCAACTCCAACCACATAGGTTGCTCTCTCTCACCTGAGCCAACTCCCACCACATAGGTTGCTCTCTCTCACCTGAGCCAACTCCCACCACATAGATTGCTCTCTCTCACCTGAGCCAACTCCCACCACATAGATTGCTCTCTCTCACCTGAGCCAACTCCCACCACATAGATTGCTCTCTCTCACCTGAGCCAACTCCCACCACATAGATTGCTCTCTCTCACCTGAGCCAACTCCCACCACATAGGTTGCTCTCTCTCACCTGAGCCAACTCCCACCACATAGGTTGCTCTCTCTCACCTGAGCCAACTCCCACCACATAGGTTGCTCTCTCTCACCTGAGCCAACTCCCACCACATAGATTGCTCTCTCTCACCTGAGCCAACTCCCACCACATAGATTGCTCTCTCTCACCTGAGCCAACTCCCACCACATAGATTGCTCTCTCTCACCTGAGCCAACTCCCACCACATAGATTGCTCTCTCTCACCTGAGCCAACTCCCACCACATAGGTTGCTCTCTCTCACCTGAGCCAACTCCCACCACATAGGTTGCTCTCTCTCACCTGAGCCAACTCCCACCACATAGATCGTCTCCCCACACCCTTCGTCCATCCTCTCCCTCAGTTGTCGTAGTAACGAGTCATACTGCTCTCCCGTAGGGCTGACCAGAGCCAGCTGAGATAGTAGAAAGAGTAGAAATAGAAACACACACACACACACACACACACACACACACACACACACACACACACACACACACACACACAGTAAGCCTTAGGTGGTTCTTGCACTAGTTATTAGGTAGACTCATATTTTCAGCTAAGCTAAGCAACTGAAGCGGGTAATAATTTTAAAAGTGATGGTATGGCTAAGACTGTTAGTCACCCTGGAGATAATACTACAACTTGTTTAGAAGCTGCAAATTAATAACAGAAATCTTTTTATTTATTTATTATTTCAAACAATATTCAAAATGAATTTACTACAAAACTTTGGCCGGAAAAATGCAGTATCTGTAGATCAGGAACTACTGGTATGGTTATATGTCAAGTCACTTGAAGTAATGTGAGTTTCTGTTGACATACGTGTCAGCCGGTTGAAGTGCAACGTGTCCATAGTATTTATTATGAATTTGCTGTCACTGTTTAGAAAATCAAACAACTACACCCTATTGCAAGCTAAATAGCTAACTGGAAAATATAGTAATGTTTCATAAGTTGGATAGTTAAACAACTTTAAGTAATTTGCAGGGGGAACTGGGCCTACCTTGCTGGTAAAGTCTAAATGATCCTCGATCTCGCCGTTAGCATCTTCCGCGTCCTCGAAGCCCTCTCCACCGGATAAGTCGTCCCCGCATGATCTGTCTGGTGCAAACATGCAAGCGGGTACTACGGACTCCGCTGTTGATATTGCGCCTGGAGTTACTGCTGGCTCTGTTGCCGTTAACGAGGCCATTTGCTCGAACCCTAAAAAAAATGAATCATACAAAGAAAAATTAATAGAGAAACATTGTAACGTTATATCTCCAGCTATTTAACTTGGCTAACATCGATACTACGAGCTAACTTTAGTAAGTGAACAACGTCTACATTCAGTGCATTCAATAGCTCTTGCTTCCACTTCCAATATGACAGTTAAACTTTTCAACTTTTTCAATTTCAGTTTAGTTAATAATTCGGTATTTATTGCAATATTTTGCCATAGGACCAATAGCTAGCTAGCTACCCCAGCTAACCTTAGCGGTGTTAGCTTCGTTTGTGTGTTTATTTCGTGACACGCCCCCTAATAAAATACAGGTACGTGATTGGGTACAGTACCTCACAGTCCGACCCCTGATGGTTCGCGCTCTATGAGTCAAGGAGGATAAATAAATAAGTAAATGTTTTTAATTAAAAAGTAATCTGTGTTAAACAATTAACCTACAATAAAAACGTCAGGCCTTTCTGCACATAGAAGGCCCCTACAGTAACAACATTTGGCATTTCTGAACACAGAAGGCAAATTGTATATTGTCCACCCAAAGATATAAGCTTTTCCTCAATTTGCATAAGTGTGAGCCAGGGAATACTCTAACTTGCAACTTTTCAATTATTATAAAATATTCTCAGTGATTGAGAAACGTATAGTTATGCTTAAATGTGATTGGTTAAGACTTTTTACAATCTACTTCCTTCCTTGTTGGCCTTGCCTCCCCCTGAACCTCCAGGGCAATATAAACCAGTCCACAGGCTCTCAAAGGACTTTTTTTATTGACAGGTCTCAAACGAAAGACAGGCAAGATGGTAAGTCTAATTTATAAATACCTTTTTCATTCACATAATCTGAGTTGAATATTTCAAGTAAAATCAAATCAAGTTTTAAGTTACAGTCAGTGCCACTAATGTACAGTCTATATGGCCTGTGTATGTGTGTGTGTGTGTGTGTGTGTGTGTGTTTGTGTGTGTGTGTGTGTGTGTGTGTGTGTGTGTTTGTGTGTGTGTGTGTGTGTGTGTGTGGGGGGGGGGGGGGTGTATTTATAAACAAATATATGTTTTCATTTTGAAATATATGAGATTTTTCAATAAATGTTTTACAATTTTCATATTTGGAAAATAACAGCATCATTTTTTTTTATCTTATATGTGATATATGTTTTACCTGTCTACTTTCTTAATGTATATCTCCAAACCGGTAGGCCTATCTAATTCACAAGAAGGATATCTGATGAGATAGAAATGACAAATTGCAAAATATAAATGTATGATACTGATTTTCCTTTAGCCTATACTAATCACATGTGTCTTTAATCAATTAAATGAACAGAGCAGTTTACAACGTTAACAGTTACATATGATCGGTATTGATCAAAGATCAATCAGAAGGTGCAGAAGGCTGTAGGCTACACTGGGCAAAGATGTTAACAAATCAGCGGGTCTTTCCTTGCTGTCGGGTTCTGACAGCACTTTACCACTTTGTCAATTATTTGTTTGAACCGTATATAATACAAAACCCCAACATCTTTCTAGCAACCTCTCACCGAGGATTATGATTGGTGGACAGTCTTATCTCGCGCTCTCGTTTATCATATTTGGCCCAGGCTCATGCATGGCACTAAGAAAGCTGCTATAGGGTAAAACGTACAGACATACGTGAATCTGTTTGAGTTTATAACGGCACAACAGGTGTTAGGCTGAAGGTTATCAGGGGTGTGGCTCTCCCAGATAGAGGGTCCAGGAAATGTTAGTTATTTTAATGGCTAACGCTACCAGGTGATGCCATGGACATTGTCCCGTTGTTGTCTTCAAAATTGACTTGTGCGCCATTGTGTTTAAAGTGACATATTGATTTAAATATATTACAAATTATTGATGTCTGATGGGCAGTCTACTTTCCTGGAAGGCAAAACGCAAGTTGCTTTGAATAAAAGTGTATGCCATGTGAGTGACTTAGGCTAAATACATTGCGTTAGTTGTTGCTTCCTGTTGGGTTATGCGCAGCCATGAACATGAAATGAAAAGAACGAGTCACTGCTATCAAACTCCGGATATTAGCAGTGGAAGAGGTACAAATTTGCTATGCACAGGGCCACACATTACAGACAGTCTCAGTCTATCAATCAATCAATCTCTAATACACATAGCGTATAACCATTAAGGTTATCTGTTATCCAGCCTCTCCCACGCTGTGCAATCAGTTCTCGGAAGCTAAGAGCGCGAGCATCCTTTTAAGGGTTTACAACATCATTATAAAGACCGCATTGTTCCCGATCCACCTGATCCACAAACCCAGTTGCACTGCTGTACAATTTGGCTTATCATTAACAAAGCATAGATAACGTTATAGGCTATCTATCATACGTTGTCGCTATAGTTTCAGCGTTGGCCAAACCCTTCCCCAACACGAACCCTTATAATTTTATGGTGTGCAAATAGGCACAGCCGTTTCTTGCTATATGCGGACTATGCGTTTGCATAGTTCCCCCAATGCTGTCATTTGAGTCTTTTTTTCTCTAAAAATGAATATGACCGGTCTTTATTCGTAACCAACCACCTTTGTGTGCTGAGTGAAAACAATTATATGCATATATTTTCCACGGATCTCTTAAAGTGCACCAGATTGATACATTTAAATGTTAAATGCGTGCCCCTGGACCACCAGAGGGTTTGGAATTCCCCTATTAGTTTCACAAAATACGGACCCCCGTGACAACATTTTGCATTGGGCCCCCCCAAAAAACATTTTGCATAGGGCCCCCCAAAAGATAGAAACGGCCCTGCAAATAGAGCACAGATTACCGCAACCATGCAGGCTGTCCTGTAGGCCTATCAGAGCGCAGTTTACCACTGTAATACGATGAATAATTGAAAGATGTTGACACACTCTGCTCGACACTTGTAGGGAGTACATTTACTCACAGAACTAAAAAAATGTTTTGTGCCTTGATAGCCAATCCAAAGTAATGAATGTTATTCTTTAGTGTCCCCTTTGACAAACATTTGGACCACACATATGAACACACTATACTTTGTGGTACGTTTTTATCTTTGGTGCGCTCTAGCTCTCCTGCTGCAGACTCCCTCACCCGCGTCTTTTTCAAATGAAAATAATCGACCGAATGTTCTTTGTCGTTGCAGTCTTTGAAAATCAATAATATGTCCTTCAAGCAAGGACAGGAGCTGAAGATCACCGTCCTGCCCAATTCCGATGCCTCAACGTAAGTTTATAAGGACATAGGCTATATAGCAACACCAAATGGATACATTCTGAAGAAATGTTAATGCATGGGCCTATAATTATTGCTAGGCAGGATACCTATGCGACCTATATCATTATCATTTTTTGTCTAGTTTTGCCATAAACCTTGGTCACGACTCCGACAACTTCGCGCTGCATTTCAACCCCCGTTTCCATAACGGCACAATCGTGTGTAACTCTCTGTCTGGTGGGACCTGGGGTGATGAGCAGCAAGAGGGATGCCAACCCTTCCAGGCCGGCGCGGAGAACAAGGTGTGTGTGTGTGTGTGTGTGTGGTTGTGTGTGTGTGTGTGTGTGTGTGTGTGTGTTAATGTGCGCGCGCGAGTGTCTATGTATAACGTACGCAATCACGCATATCTAACCGCTAAAATGTATTTATCTTTCTTTGCCTTGATCTTTTTACAACTCGTTACAGGTCACGGTAAACTTCAACATGGATCAGTTCCATATCAAGCTCCCTGATGGCAACACGATTTACTTCCCCAACCGCCTTGGCGAAGTAAAATACAACCACTTTGACATCAGCGGGGATGCTAGGATCATCGCTATCAAGATCAAATAAGCGGCTCTAGCAGGATGTTGGTGTACATTTCAACTATGAGAATCATTGTTTTTATACCAACATAAAGTTTTTGTTATGTAGTGGGAATATTTAGTCTCTAGATGGCGCTCCAATACCGGCGCAAATGCATCTTTCTGTTCTTGTCTGTGCCAGTGTACTCTTCAATAAAAACTATTTTAAGGCAGGCATCACTCTCTGTCCGTCTCAAGGCACACCTGCAAAGTTCAAAACATTTTGTACCTCGTGAAACAGAAGGTGCTTCCAAACGGAGGTGCAAGGTCGAATAATCAACTAACCCGGTCTGTGTAGCCTGCTATATTAAATATGAGAAAGTAAATCTTGCATGTCACGTCCGTAGAGCCTACGGGTAGGCTTTAGATAATTATACAATATTGATAAAGCAAACATGCGCTTTGGTGGCATTAAGGAAAGAGCGAGGACTAGACATTATAACTCATGTCATAATATCTATTGTTATCTCACGATGTCTTTATTTAGTCTTTCATCTCTCCGCACTCTGCCATGCCGATATTTATAGGTGACATGTCACTGTTTATTGGGTTATAGCGTGACTGTTACCACCCTGCAGTCACATGCTATCATCGACCACTGACCTGCTGCTGCAGGTTCAACCTTTGAACTAATCTCATGCTTTCTAATACGAAGGCCGACTCTCTCATTCACAATACATCTATTCCTGTTCACATTTGTCTCTGCGTAATCTAGAATGGACAACTGCATTCCTGTTATCCAGCTGTGATTCAATGTTTAATTTATTAAAATGATCAGAAAATAAATCACTTTGTTGACAGATACAACCAAAACATGTATAGGCCCCTTTTGAAATGTATCCGTTTTTTCTTACCTTGCCAGACTTTGGTTTGAATCAAATGCGAGTATCACCTGTGGATCTCGTCGCTGTGTGTGTGTGTGAGGCTGTGAGAGTTTTTTTTTTTATCTCGTTATGTTTCACACATGCAAACACAGGCAGGAAGTGATGTAAGTGAGTTAGGAAAGGTTTGTCCTGTTCAATCGTATGATATACGAGATCGTCATCGATCAGAATAGAACAGACCGAGTTAAAAGGAGGACAACCGGTTCACGATAAAGAGTAATGGCCGGCCACATACGAGGCACATTCCTGGAGCACAATTTGCAGGAAGACACGAAGGCAGACATGCCTACTGCTGTGGAATGTGGCAGGATTCGAACACATTCCCTAGATAGAGTTGAGAGGAGGGTTTACGTGTGTGCGTGTTCTTATAGGGTGTGCCCACTATCTATTAAATATAAGGAGGCCAAGGTAATTTTCAAGTGGCCACAAATTAACCAAAGGAATGTTCTACCTATGCATTATGAAAGATATGATTGTCCTGTGCTTATTAGTAAGTAATAAGGCAATAAGTTATATTTCCATTGAATAGAAATTTGTGAGAATAGCAAAAACAAGTGCAATCATATACATTCATAAATTATGTTAAGTATATATATATATATTTAAAAAAAAGATTATGTCTATGATAAAAAAAAAAATAAGATATTAATTTCCTGAACCGAACAAGGACGTTGACATTGTATGAGCTGCTAAATAATGTTCAGAGAAAACACAGGTCAATTTAAAAAGACATATAAGACAAAGTGACGGCACTTGTAAGCCAATAGTACTTACTTCTTCTGAAGTAGTAAAGGCACGTGTTCTAACTACATTTTTCACACAAAGGATCAAGAAAAGGCTACACTCATGACATCTCAGTCCAACCCAAACCACTCTGTCGTCCATCTCTCTGTTTCACACTATTTCCCTCTTCGGTTTCGAGCCTCCCCCTCCGACACGTCACCTAAAGCCTCCCAGACCATCCTCTATAGGTTCTGTAGTGGCGTGCTCCCCGCTGACCCTGGGTCTGCCCTGCTCGACCCCGTCGACTGCCCTCGTTGGGCCAGGTAGTCTTTGTAGTTGCGCGTGAGCAGCGTGTACAGCAGCGGGTTGATGCAGCTGTTCCCGTACGTCAGGCACGTGACGAAAAAGTTCACGTAGTTCTGCGTGGCCGGCGACAGGGTGCGGAGCGACTCGGGGGAGAACAGCCGGGCCAGCTGCCAGCCCCAGAAGGGCAGGAAACAGGCCCAGTAGGCCACCACGATGCTGAAGATCATGCTGACCACCTTCTGCTTCAGGCCCCTCCGACGGGCCGAGCGGCCCCCGCCCCCCAGGCTGGCCTGGGCGCTCCAGTAGCGGCGGGCCAGGCCGGCGTAGAGCCCCACGATGACCAGGCCCGGGACGAGCACGCTGGTGAGGAAGAGGACGGTGAGGTAGGCCTTGTAGGCCTCCGTGGTCCAGGTGGGGAAGCAGATGCGCTTGGCCACGCCGGCGGCGTTGGCCTTGCCCTCGCGGAGCCGGATCATCACCATCATGGGCAGCGTCAGCACGAAGGCCGCCGCCCACACGCCGCCCGCCACCAGCTTGCGGCGGCGGGAGGTGGCGCGGCGGGCGCTGAAGGGCGCGGCCACGGCGCGGTAGCGCTCCAGGCTCATGACCACCAGGATGAAGACGCTGGCGTGCATGGTGAGCAGGTCCAGGCTGAGCAGCAGGCGGCAGCCCGCCTCGCCGAACAGCCAGTCGTGGGCGAAGTAGGTGCACACCACGAAGGGGATGGTGGAGAGGTAGAGCAGGTCGGCCAGCGCCAGGTTCAGGATGTACACGTACATGGAGCCGGTGCGGCGCAGCGCCGCCGAGCGCGTCACCACCAGCGTGTAGACGTTGCCCGCGGCGCCCAGGGCGCACATCACCGCCAGGGTGGCCCCCAGCACGGACGTCACCCACAGTCCGCCGCTGCCGCCGCCGCCGCCCGCCGCCCCCCCGCCTCCTCCGTCCGTTCCTCCACCGGCGCCGGCGTCTGGCGGCGGCCCGGGCCCTAACTCTGGGGGGAGGGTGCCATTAGGAGTGTAGTTCATGATAGGGTCAAAGGTCAGGGAGGAAGGTCACACCGGGGGGCCCGCGCGAAACAAGATGGCCGCCTCGTTTTTAGGTCGATGTATTTAATGAGGGTTGGATTCCGTGCGGAACGACGAAAGGGTTCTGGGTCTGTGTGTGCTCCATTGTTTAAGCCGACTCACAGAGGGAGCGCCAGATAAAGAAGCGGAAAAAAAACACACCTTCAATGATTTCGTCTTTTGAGCCGGCAAATTCTAAATGGGCAAACGTACGATGCAAATTATACAATTAGCATTGTATGTGACGTCTAAACAAATACCGACGCCCTATGATTAATTGTGTCCGTCAGAAAAGTAAAGTTATGCAAGAGACCGCGAGACAGTGGATTCAATCTAGACTGTATGTCAAGGAGGACTTGCGTAGTGAAAGCTGAAACCGAGAGAAGCTGTAAGGAGAGAGAGAGAGAGAGAGAGAGAGAGAGAGAGAGAGAGAGAGAGAGAGAGAGAGAGAGACTGGACCAGAGCATCACTTTCCTGCCTTGGTTTCCAAAAACAACCTTAGCCACACTCCCATTTCCCGACCACTCTAAATGACCCCTCAGAGTTTGACTTGATCAGCGTTCCCCTCAGAGTTTGACTTGATCAGCGTTCCCTCAGAGTTTGACTTGATCAGCGTTCCCTCAGAGTTTGATTGACTTTGACAAAACAAAACGTCCGGAAAGAACAGCCGGAAAGATGTCCTCCATTCTCATGTCCTGAAAAGACTTCCATTACAGACTCCACAGACTAGGAGGAGAGATGACAAAACGCAACAGAAACGCCTTTTTCCATCCACAGACACGGACAACATTTCGATTTTTGTTAGCATTACGCTACCGCTAAACCAAAGTAGCTCTCCAACACTGCAAATGCCCTGAGACTTCCCTGAATGGAGTGGTGTTGTGTTCATCCCTTGCAGTGTCTCCTTACTTCTCCCCCTCTCTCTCTTTCTCTCTCTTCCCCTCTTTTCCTCTCTTCCCCCTCTTTTCTCTCCTGTGTCCTCTCTCACTCACACTAAGGTGAGAGTCAGGGGGAGTCCGTAGATTTACGAGGGTTCCACCTCGGCCCCAAACCTTTCTGCCTTGGAACACCAAGGTGCTTATTTAGACACCCCCTGACCGCTGGCACGGGGGCGAACACACACACACACACACACACACACACACACACACACACACACACACACACAGACACACACACACATACATATACACATGCTCTCTCACACACACACACACACACACACACACATACATGTACACATGCTCACACACACACACACACACACACACACACACACACACACACACATTCAAACATGCACATACATATACACATGCTCTCTCTCTCTCACACACACACACACACACACACACATGCAGCCATACTGGTCTATATGAAGTCAAAATACCACCAATGGTAATGCACAATAAACAAATGCTTGATTTGTCAGTGTCTATTGGACCACCACTGAGTTTGAAGAATATTAGAATCCGATCAAACACCACCAACACAAGTTTGACAGGTGTAGGTTTAATTTGATGTTCTGGAAAACAGAAATATTTATGTCAGTTATGCTCTTAATACATAATTTACGATGCAATAGAAGAATATACCAATAAAAGTAGAAAAATATGTTTACACGACTTAACATATTCCTGGAAATTCAAAGACATTATCTTAGAAATTATTTGACATACGGACTTGGTATACTTTAAGCTTAAGTTCCACTAGATGGCGCTGTTACAGCAAAGATTAAAGTGGTTCTCCACAGAAAGGACCTCAATGTCAAAACCCCCCACAAAACACAGGGCTTTTCAATACTAAGGTGGTGTAAGTATTCAAGGTTTCACATACGGTATAAAACGACTACACAACATTTCACCATAAACGTATCAAACTACGTGCATCGCTCCCCAGTCCATTTGGAAATAGCTATAAAACTACAAAACGCAGGTTATGACAGTGTACTACTAAAAGGCCAGTGACCGAGGTCAGTCCATGGGTGACTGTAGTGTGTTCAAACCGGCAGCAGAGCCCTGGGTAGTTACCTCTTTGCCCCAACCTCAGGCTTCAATAAAACAGACTGATAATAACAGTGACCTCTGAACAACCCAGCCTTGTTCAGACCACTAGCAAACATTGTGTTGTGTGTTCATGACCTCGATTCTACCCAACCCCACCTTAATGGATAGATAACTGGTTACTGTAAAGAGAGAGAGAGAGGGGGGGGGGTGTGGGGGGGGGGGTTGTGTGTGTGGGGGGGGGGGGTAGTCAGGAACTGGAGGCTTTGATGGAGCTTACGGCTGGGGGGGGGGGGGGAGGGTGAAGCATCATCTCCATCAATACTTGTGCTTGAAACGGGCTTCCACTGAAAAAAACACACACACACACACACACACACACACACACACACACACACACACACACACACACACACACACACACACAAAATCAAGGTCATGAGCTCAGCACGTTCCCGATGTTTACCGTGGGAAATACAGGACGAGCCGTTCCCGTGGCAACGGGGGGTCTTACTGGAGTACTCCTGCGGGGACATGGCCGTGTCGATGACGTGATTGAAGTGTTCCAGCCAATCCGTCTGCTCGCTCTCCGTCTCGCAGGTGAACAGGTAGCTCCGCTCCGGGGTCGCCACGGTGATGCCGTGAGCCCAGGCCCCGTTGCGGTGGGTGCTGGCGGGCAGGCCGGGGGCGGCGCTGTAGCCCTGCTCCCTGTGCCCGAGGAACACCTCCCCTTTGGCAAAGGCATCCTGAGACGTGGGGGGGGGGTCAGAGAGACAGGAGGTCATGGGGGAGGGAGGGAGGGAGGGAGGGAGAGGTCAGAGAGACAGGAGGTCGTGGGGGAGGGAGGGAGGGAGGGGTCAGAGAGACAGGCGGTCATGACGGAGGGAGGGAGGGAGGGAGAGGTCAGAGAGACAGGCGGTCGTGGGGGAGGGAGGGAGGGAGGGAGAGGTCAGAGAGACAGGCGGTCGTGGGGGAGGGAGGGAGGGAGGGAGAGGTCAGAGAGACAGGCGGTCATGGGGGAGGGAGGGGTCAGAGAGACAGGAGGTCATGGGGGAGGGAGGGAGAGGTCAAAGAGACAGGCGGTCGTGGGGGAGGGAGGGAGGGAGGGGTCAGAGAGACAGGAGGTCATGGGGGAGGGATGGAGGGAGGGAGGGGTCAGAGAGACAGGAGGTCATGGGGGAGGGAGGGAGGGAGGGAGGGGTCAGAGAGACAGGCGGTCATGGGGGAGGGAGGGAGGGAGGGAGGGGTCAGAGAGACAGGCGGTCATGGGGGAGGGATGGAGGGAGGGAGGGAGGGAGAGGTCAGAGAGACAGGCGGTCATGGGGGAGGGATGGAGGGAGGGAGGGAGGGAGAGGTCAGAGAGACAGGCGTTGAGGACAGTGTTGCTGCCTGCCATGCCTTATCAGATTCATAACTCATGGTTTCATAACCTTCTGCTTGAGTTGAGATAGAACAGGGATCTGTTGCTTGTCCATTAATTAAGGAAACAAAAATAAACACATAATTATTAAACTCGGGCAATAAGGGTTTAATTTCCAATGTTAATTAGATAGAAAAAAATGCCTACTTTTTTATTTTATCACCTAAAAAAAGACCTTTTGAATTGTGTTTGGGATGTTGGCTACAGCTATCACTTATTGTGTCATTGAAACACACTGTGAAAGATGTCACTGTGTAAGATGTCACACCGGTCTGTGTGTGTGTGTGTGTGTGTGTGTGTGTGTGTGTGTGTGTGTGTGTGTGCGTGCGTGCGTGCGTGCATGCGTGTGTGTGTGTGTGTGCGTGTGTGTGTGTGTGTGTCTGTGTGTGTTCATGCTGAGACAGGTGAGTGGGTGGGATTACGTTTGCTTTGATCCCTCAGAGGGGTATAAGGTTCCATGATGTCTGCCAGTTGAAGATCACACACCCCATTGTTGGAGCTATGACTGGGACATTGTAACAGTGCCACAGAGGGGGATCAAGACAAAGGGGAATCTCCAAGGACAAAGTAAATCGTGTCCCACTAAGACTGGTTTGACTGATGAGAA
>CM030176.1:2482977-2495477 GCA_017639675.1 Aplochiton taeniatus
ACGCAGAAGTTGTTGAAACTTGCTTTACCGCATAATTGTTGGTTCGTTTGCTCGGCTCATTCGGCGGTCACTGGGGGGCCCAATTCTTTAGGGCTTGGTGTTATTTTCACGCGTGTAGGATATATATTTTTATTAAACAAGATCAAGCTTTAGAAATAGAAATATTACTATAAAATAAATTCAATATACTCTATAGCCTCTACATATTTGATTAATAAGATTATTATTATTATTATTATTAATCATTTTTTGGGAAAATGTAGTTTTCCACCCCAGCAGCTTGAATGCTTAACAGCAGACTGCTTAACAGCAGTAGGCCATCATTCATTAACTGCCAATCGGTTAAAACATATTTAGCCTGACTCGTGTTACTGTAAGGCTGAACCTAAAACCCCACTCAACCCCACTAGATGGCAGCAGTTATTCATAACCTATCGAAGACCGGGCAGCAATTAGGTGTGGGTTTATTAAAATACACATTGAATACATCATCATTAACCGCTTAGAGACTGGGCACACACCAATGTCTTTTGCCAAACAAATTGTTTTTAAACGGCCGACGCAGAGTATATTCAGGGTAGACTGCTCTCCGTGGTGCTGAATTCAGGGTTATGGGGTGGAGAAGTTGTAGCGAAACGCTATAGCACCCCAGATCAATAAACTGGCTCGCAGATATTAAAATACCGTTGCTCACCTTTCAAGCCACACAAAATGTTCTCCCTTGCATGTGCCTATGTGTATGACGTGTGCTATACGCTATACACCATACGTTTATATTGATTTGATTTTTTCAGCACCTTTGACACTAACGGTCCCGGTCACGGTCACTAACGGTGTGGTGGTTGATGAAATGAGTGAAGATACTGTCAAAAAATTGCTCACCCGAACACACGCACACGCACACGCACGCACGCACGCACACACACACACACACACACACACACACACACACACACAATGATAGATATATGTGTTCCAATGCGTATTACCACCACTGGTGCTGCATCACGAGGGCTACTGAGTGAGACGGATGGCTCTTAGTTAGTCGAGCAAATGGGAGTTGATGTGACTCATTTCAACAGATATCCCTGGCGACCGCGGGGGCAAACGTTTCCTCGCATCGCCGTTAGAGCGAGCGCATTTGTCATTGGTACTTCATCTACCCACTTCCTCATCTCAAGTCTCGTGCTATTCAGCCATTCTAGCAAATGTGCAAAGCTAGTCGCTGGGGTTTAACGTTGGAGGCAAGTTAAACTCGTCTTTATTTTTCTCTTTTATTTTAAAACATACAATGCCATATGACCTACAAGTTCCCCCTCATCTTTTGCTGGACTCAAGCCTTTCTCTGGCTAGCCTTTCGCACTACAAACTGCAGATAATATGATGATGGTATTTTAAAGCTCGCTGAGCATGACAGCGACTAAATGGCGCTCACTTTAGGCCATTATCAGTGGCACATGCATGGTTGGCTTGTTGTCTGCCACCGTCAAATTGTGTATCCTGACTCTTCATGTCCTAAGCCCATGCCTATTTTGGCAAGGGTCTATCTATGCCTATCTGCGCGCGCGCGCGCACACACACACACACACACACACACACAGAGACACACACACACACACACACACACACACACACACACACACACACACACACTTAACCCTCAATATGACGTTTTGAATACATTGCCAATTGCTATGATTCAAATAATGCATATTGATCTACCCATGTCTACAGGAATAATTTACAGGTGAAGTGATCGCGTGCAGCCGAGCAGGCGGACAGCACGGGGAGTTTATGTGCAGTCAAGGGGTCAAACAGCCTCGTTGGAGTCCTTAGTCTTAAGAGAGATTGATAGGACTAGCAGAGAAAAGGATGAACGGTAGGTAAAAGGAGGTCACGGTCATCCATCACGCAGTTCTTCCGGGGCAACCACATGTCACAATTGGATTTTCTCAATCAATGTTGCGGATGCCTACAGTATAAAAGGGTATGATTCTAAAATGACATATTCAGTATATTAGACTTTTGGAAGGTGTGTGGGTGGCGGTGTGTGTGTGCATTCATTTTCAGAAAACAAATTCATGTAAACTTTCCGCATGAAGCTATGTTCCGCAACTTAGATGGTGAGGTAGGGATAGAGAGATGGCTGTCATTTTTGTATAATTGTTAATGGAATTCAAATTTAATTGAGTTTGATCAGGAGAGAGGCAGAGCAAGAGATTGAGTGAGTGAGCGAGTGTGAGGGTGAGAGAGAGAGAAAGAGAGAGATTACTGACACGAAGATAATATTAAAAACAAACCCGAACCTGTTTCTTGCATATTAAATGCATATTACAGCCCGCTCACACAATATTCATTATGTCCTCGCCAAAGACAGTCGGTGCGTCCTCCATCAAACCACACCCAAACACCTTCATGTCTCTTACAAGCTCGCGCAATTATTGACGTCCTTGAGAAACGATAGGATCATCCTTCCTCAATCCTCGCTTCTCTTATTTACTTTTCATTTCAAACTGTATTTTTTTTTTTAGAACGCAAACAAGGTCATTGCATAACATCGATCGTCCACCGTGTATGGAGCACATGTGGATGGGCTTTCTAAGGAGATTACGTGTTTTCGCTGTGTACCTCGCGATGGAACAACGCATCGGTCCCATCGGGTGCACCAAACAACATATTAGGCCTATGTTGGTTCGTGCTTGTGGACCTGACCTATGTGAAAAAACTGGAGCTTGAGCTATCTTCACCTGATCATATTTGTGTTGGATTACGCTTATTATAGAGAAGGAATTCAGTAGTCTGCTGAGAAAAAACACAACAACTAAGACTATGTTCAAACATAAGAGTGAGTATAGCAGCACGTTGGAACACCATGGGTTCCGGAATAGAACATTTCGAAAGAGGACGGGTCCTCTGTAGACAGAGGACATGCGCCTTAGTTGGAATACCGCAAATTAACATCTATCAGTGTCAGGGGAAGCCAGCATGGGGCCTATCCCTGTCAGACGGAGATTCACAGTGGAAGAACTATATCGGGGCGCGTGGCAGCGCTGTCAAAGGCCCAGTCACGGAGTTACGCACAATCCTTAATTACACGAGGCATTAACCAGCCCGCTATTGTAAGATTTGCTCTGCGCAGGACATTGATGGTGAAATTAACTGAGGTTTGATTGAATGGGCAGCCTAACACCTGAGCCTGAAACTCCCCTTTTCCTCTAACAATATAGTCAACCTTTATTTTACCGTCTTAACGTAAGAATTGGGCGGGATGTTGGTGATATGGAGATAAGATACATACAGTATGTGCTTACTGTTGGAGGTGTTCTTGTCACTTCCACAGTCCTGTCTCGAATTACACCAGCATTTCTAACTTTATATAACGATAATAATATTATACTATAATATATGAACTATTCTGGCGGTCAGAGAGACAGCGTTCAGGCTGTCTAATAGAGATGCAGGAGTGGAAATACACAGAAGACAGATACAGAATTCAAATGACAGATAGATGGTGTGTAGAGAGAGAGAGAGAGAGGGAGAGAGAGAGAGGGAGAGAGAGAGAGGGAGAGCATAAGAGATCGGAGGACACTGACATTCCGTGTGCTTGTATACAAACAAAAACACAAAAAAACATAAACATTTTTTTTCTTTTATTATTATTATTATTATTATTTTTACAAATGTTACAGTTATGATTTACATTCCCACGGATAGAAATATGTCCCTCTCTAGGCGACAGACAGTGCGTGGTAAGCACCATCATCCATCCTGCTCTCCATTCCCCTATCTATCAACGCAGGCAGGAGGCCAGAGGAACACAGCCACCACTCTGTCACCCACACCCAGCTAGACCTCTACTGAATCACTGGTTAATCCCCCATGCGTGCAGGCTGCTTCATCTTATCGGTCACGGGCGAGTGTGTGTGTGTGTGTGTGTGTGTTGACACTCTCAACAAGAACTGAAAAAAGTCGCTCTCACGGCTACACTCTCCACCTCTTTCTTCTGATGTTCTCTCCCTCCCTCTCTTCCCCCCTTTCTCTCGTTACCCCTCCATCACTCCCATCTCTCTCTCTCTCTCTCTCTCTCTCTCTCTCTCTCTTACACACACACACACACACACACACACGCCCCCCCCCCCCCCCCCCCCCCCCCCCCCCCCCACACACACACAACAGGGTTTTTAAAATAAATCAAAAACCGTCACAGTGAAAATGCCCAGGAGAGCGGCCGAAATCTGACCCCACCCTATCATCTTTCTCTGCCAATCACAACCCCAGACGGCGGCCCTCGCCTGAGAGTGACACCAATCAGTGACTCCTCTCCTCAAATAATTAGGAGTCAGACCCCTCTCACCCACGGCCCACGATGCACTGCTTTGGCTTCACCCTTAATTACCAGATATGCTCATCTGTCCTCTCCTTCGTTTACGTTTTCTCATTGGCTTTCTCTTGCGGTGCTAACAATTGTATGGTGTATGTGTGTGTGTGTGTGTGTGTGTGTGTGTGTGTGTGTGTGTGTGGAATACAGGCCAGAGGTATAATTGCGGAAGCATGGGAGTTTTTTTAATTGAATTTTGCGATACGCACAGAGAACATTGGGGAGCGATTAATGCGTGATTGCGTCAAATCTCGCTGGCTGTGCATCGTTTGGACAACTAGATTACTGAGCACGGCGGGTTGTCACGCAAAAATGAATTCTCATCAACAAAGCAATTACTGTGACATTGCACTGGGAGTTTCCCTCACATAGTATCCACTATCCAGCCTCATGAGGTATCAGTATCGTGGTAATATAACAACAGTCCGCTTATTGTTCACCTTTACAAATAACTGTTGCGCAGACCTTGGGAGCGAGTCAGTAATTCACTGTCTATGAAAGTGTGTGTGTGTGTGTGTGTGTGTTTGTCTTTCTGTCTGTCAGTCCATCTGCTTTCTAATCTAATCCACACAGTCCATCGATTCATTTATTTTCTGGGTAAACGAAATGTGTGAAGAAAAAAAAAAAAAAACAGGGAGACAAAGCCAGCAGGAGATGACAGACTCTGAGACAGTGTGTCAGAAGAAACACATTTAGCCATGATAGCAACACGACGCGCTGACACACACACACTCATCCCTTCTCACACCATCGCGGCTCTCCTCAAACACGACCCGGGGACATCAAGACGGTTGCCTCCACTGTTCCAGGAGAAAGTTCCACTCCACAGTGAAGACGAGCTCTGGCAAGGAAGGAGTTATTAAACGTTTTGATTCAAAGAGCCTGTGCCTTCCAAGCAGATTCTCAAGGAGGTGATTTTATTTTTTTTTCTCAGTGGCAAGCACAAAATATATAAATAAAATGAAATGTGTTATCTTGTGTTATGTGAGATGGATGGGGAATTACTGTCTATCACAATGAAAGACTATGCATTGCACTACATATATATATGTTTATATTTTTATTTATATATATCGTTCTATACGGCCTAAGCTTGGAGTGCCAGGCATAGCAGATTGGAAAGCCTTATGGAAGTGTCAGCTTAATATAAACACTTATGATTTGTGGAAAATTGTAAACATGAAGGAAGGAGATGGGTCTATTTATGTGTGTTTGTGTGTGTGTGTGTGTGTGTGGTTGTGTGTGTGGTTGTGTGTGTGTGGTTGTGTGTGTGTTTTAGCATGCCTATGTGGAAGTAAAACAGGTTATTTAGCATATTTACATGTTTATATTCTTGCAGCATTAATACGGCTGTGTGTAGGGGAATATGAGGCGTGCCCTTCAGAGCTCAACACAAAATGTCACCATGGACCCTTTACTATTCATAGAGGGTGGAGAGGTGACAGTGGGCGGACAGGGGAAGGGGTACTGTGTGTGTGTGTGTGTGTGTGTGTGTGTGTGTGTGTGTGTTAGCGTGGGTGACGGGGGTACTTGACAGGCAGATTTGAAGGCAGGGGTTGGAGCCTCATGGGCCGCAGGATTCCTCCATGAATAAGCTGCAAGGGATGATGAGAAATGCTGGATCACACACACACACACACACACACACACATACCTACATGCATGCACAAACATATACAGGCGCAAAACGTCCGCATACTTGTCGACAGTTTAATTTTAGAGTGACATCCTCTGCGTATCCCAGTTCTTTACGTCCTCCTCGTTACCTTCCTCTAAGATGGTGTCGCCCCCCCCCCCCCCCCCCCCCCCTCCCACCCGGTGCCTTATCATTAACCTCCCTGTCACCTTCCTCGTTTCTGCCATCTTCCTCTGTGATTAAACACCTCCCAGATCCGCGTCCGTGACACGGAGGCGGGCCGTCGGAAGTGAATCCTCCCGTTTTCTCTAACAGCAGGGAAAGGCGTCCGCCGGCTGGGCGACTTTTTCAAACAAAGGACATCGTGTGTGCTCCAGGGCCGTGGGAACAGGCGCACTGACCGGCTCGTACGCGGGCGCTCACACTCCTCCGCCTGCTAACCAGGGCCAGGCGTGTTTACACCACTCAGCGAGACAGCATATGAGGCGTGGCAGATGGTGTGTTCGCGTTTGCATCCGCGCGCGCGTGTGTGTGTGTGTGTGTGTGTGTGTGTGTGTGTGTGTGCGGTCCATGATACATTCCGCTTAACTGTGCTGGCACCCTTGCTGTGTTTTATCTTGGGCCCCGGTACTAGCTCCACGCCTGGCCGGCTGCCTGCTGCCCAGGGAAAGCGGTTTAAGCCGGGGCTTTGAAGACGCCCCTGCTCCAGCGTCATGGCCGCGTGTGTGTTCCCTTTTCCGCCTATGGCACGGGGCACGGCTACGACTGGAGGCCGTCGGTTTACATGCATTGGTCATACATGTGGAGAGGAGGCTGTAAAGGAACTATGCTACCATTCCTTCCAACCTGGTAAGAAGCCAGTATTATGAATTATTATTATGTTAAGATTCCATTACTCCTATTAAGAAGCCATTATAATTATGATATTATTATGAATTATTATTATGTTAACATTCCATTACTCCTAGTAAGAAGCCATTATAATTATGATAGTATTATAAATTATTATTATGTTAACATTCCATTACTCCTAGTAAGAAGCCATTATAATTATGATATTATTATGAATTATTATTATGTTAACATTCCATTACTCCTAGTAAGAAGCCATTATTAATTATTACTATGTTAAGATTATATTACTCCGAGTAAGATTTCATTATTAATTATTATTATGTTAAGATTCCATAACTCCTAGTGAGATTTCATTATTAATCATCATTATATTATGGTTTCATTACTTTATTAACACTCTGTAATGTGTTGTATGTTCATATGTTTATTAACACTCTGTAATGTGTTGTATGTTCATATGTTTATTAACAGTATCTTATATTCATGGGTTCCAGTCCATGTGCTCTCTGTAGGCGGAGAGGGGATCTGTGCGGCGGGCTGGGCCGGGCGGGGAGGTGGGGGGAGAGGGAGAACCCCAGCCAGCCCTTCCCTCCCATCACCTTCCTCCTACTCCTCCTGCTCCTCCTGCAGCCCACTCCTCTCCGCCAGGCCCTGGCTCTCCACCGTGCGGCCGTCCTCCCTCATCCTCTGGTGGCCCGCTCCGATACCCGGCAGTGGGGTGCAGTAGACGGCCCTCCCGGCCCCTGCCCCGGCCCCGCCCGGCGTGTTCGGGCCCCTGGGGGCCCCCCCGGCGTAGGTGACCGAGGCGTGGCGCAGGCTGGCGGCCTGCCGCTGGAGGCCCTGCCGGAGGAACATCTCGTCCTTGACGGCGTAGAAGCAGCGTCTCAGGACGTGGAGCTTCTCCCCCCACGTCAGGTTGGCGCGCTCCAGCCGCCTCTGGAGCCTCTCCAGGGCTTTCCTCTGAGCTGCCTCCACCTTCCTCAGGGCCACGATCTGCTCCATCAGCTGCTCCTTACCCACCTCCACCTGGGCGGGGTCAGGGGCAGGGCGGGCGTCCAACAGGCCGGCCTGACAACACAACGCAGGAGGAGGAGAGGGTTAACCCTAACCCTAACCCTAACCCTAACCCTAACTCAATGAACCTTCTATGGGTGACCATATCTAAACACGTAAAAGAGGGTTAACCCTAACCCTAACCCTAACTCAATGAACCTTCTATGGGTGATCATATCTAAACACGTAAAAGAGGGTTAACCCTAACCCTAACCCTAACTCAATGAACCTTCTATGGGTGACCATATCTAAACACGTAAAAGAGGGTTAACCCTAACCCTAACCCTAACTCAATGAATCTTCTATGGGTGACCATATCTAAACATGCAGGAGAGGGGTAACCCTAACCCTAACCCTAACTCAATGAACCTTCTATGGGAGACCATGTCTAAACATCAGACATCCAAACAATGGCAATTATATTTACACTGCAAAAAAATGAAATCTAAGCATGACTAAATATCTTGTATCAAGCCGATGGATCTAATATTTCTTAAAACAAGATAAGTTATCTTCCTAAGAATTGTGAATGTTGGATGTTTTTACTTATTTTAAGACATACTTATCAAGGTAATTTTCTTGTTCTATTGGCAGATAATTTAGCTTGTTTGTTTGCATTTATCTCTTAAATTCCATATGTTAATTTGTTAATTCTCCTTTCTTGTGAGGCATTTTTTTACGGGGTAGTACTAGTGTTTAAGGCTTACTCAAGCAGAGTTGTATTGAAACCCAGTTCATTTGAGCCACACCTTATAACCAGGGCAACTGATGTACTCTCTGGAGCTTGTAATTATTTTCTGTCGTAACAATCTATTGCGATTCTGTTGGAATACAGACCGCAGAGATTTCATAATTGGGTATCATCAAAAGAGAGGGTTTGAATCAGAGAGCATTTTGCTCTCGTTGAAATACCTGTCTGTCTGGAACACACGGAATGAGAAATGAACTGATGTTGAATTATAATGTTTGTGTTTCTCTCCCGGTATCTATTTGGCTGTTTTGCTTGTCTATCTGTCAGTCAGTCCATCTGTCTAGCTGTCTGTCGGCCTATCTATTTACGTATTTGTATATTACGTGAAGAGTCCGTTGTTTGTGCTTCGCCACAGTGCCATTTTATAAACGGCGGGCTAACTACAGAACTCCTTTCAGACTGTGTTCCTCTTTCACCCTTTTTGTTTCTATTAAGAGTGAAAATGACATGAATTCAAGGCCTGTTAAAAACCTTTGAGATCGTCTATCTACTGTTGATATGAAAGACTTTAACCTTTTATTCGAACGTATAATGACTTTGTTTGAGCGACATATATATATATATATATATATATATATATATATATATATATATATATATATATATATATATGGATATATAGCGTTCTTTGCCATAGAATATTAAAGTATATGTCACAGTCACAGTTTGGGTGAGTCCACATTGGTTTGATGTGAAGATTGTCTATATGGTCACCTGTCTCCTCTCCTTCATATATATATATATATATATATATATATATATATATATATATATATATATACATATGTATATGTAGTGTTCTTTTGGGTGAGTCCCCATTGGTTTGATGTGCAGATTGTCTATATGGTCACCTGTCTCCTCTCGTTCTCCTTCCTCAGCATCTCTTCCTGTAACTGCTGCCTCTCTGCGTCGCCCATCTTCCTCATGCCGTGTGCTTCTTTCTCCATCTTCTCCTTCATCTCCTGCACCTTCCTCTTCGCGCTCTCCCTCTCCGACGACACCTGCGACTGCAGCAGCTCCAAGTCGCCCACCATTTTGTGCCTGGCCTTGCCCTCCTCCTCCGCCTTGGCTTTCATCTCGTCCAGCCGCTGAAGCAGCTCCTCCGCCTGCCTCTCCTTGGCCCTCAGCGAGCCCTGGAGTCGCTCCACCTCCATGGCCAGGCTGGAGACCTCCTCCGTCAGACTCTGGTTCTCCTCTCTCAGCCAGTCCTTCTCCGGGTCCGGCACCTGCTCTCGCACCTCGCCGAGCAGCCTGCTCTCGCAGTCCCTCAGCTGGGCCTCCAGCTCCTCCAACCTCTGCGTCTTCTCCCGCAGCTCGGCGGCCAGGTCCCGCTCGCGGCCCGAGCTGCCGGCCTCGCTGATCTTGGCCTGGAAGAACTTCTTGTACTCGGCGCGGACCACGCGCACGGCGTCGTTGAGCTGCTGCTGGTAGCTCTGGCGCAGCACCGACACCTTCTCCTTGTGGCTCTTCCGGAGGCTCTGGGACGTGTCGAGGACGCGGGCGTAGATGGCGTGGGCCTCCTGCTCCAGGAGCGCCTCGTACTGCCCCACCAGGAACTTCACCTTGACCTCCATGTCCTTCCTGAGGGCCTCGAACTGCCGGCCCAGAGACAGGGTGCTGTTGACCAGCTTCTTGAGCGGGGGCAGCTCAGACTGGTCGGTCTGGACGCAGGCGTCCTGGCTGTGTAGGCCGGTGTGGAGCTCGCTGCCCAGGGAGAACAGGCGGATTTCGTCGATGTCTTTGGAGTACAGCGCCTCCTCCTCCTTGTCCGCGTAAATACTCTCATTAGCTAGAAAGTCCATTTTTGGAAGAAAAAAAAGACAAAAAAAAAAGTGTTTGGATAAAAATGTGTGGATATTGGATATTAAATGACTTCCTCCATCTGCAAATATTTCCTCAATCCAATCTTTACCTGCATTATGTTAATAGTTCATGGAACAGCAAACACACATGATAAGGTCTTTATAAACACATTTCAATTAAAAAAAGAAACAAATGTGTTAACCATACTCTCATGATGGTTGAGGTTATAATTGTCATTATTACATAACAATAAATGGTACCAGAAAACATGCATGCCAAACTTGGATAAAGTAGATTGTGACATCATGCTTTTCTTCATTATTGCATATTGTTGCTGTAATATGCAACTTAAATAGTTACATATTATGCAGACTACATTGCTAATGTGTATTATGTACGGCATGCATATTATTCCCTATGGAATTTACAATAATTAAAATTGCATTGGAAGAAAAATAAGTCATTTCGCCATCAATAAGGGAAATGCAACATACTAATTTAGTAGTATGGATTTCTGTGATTGGTAATATATTAAAACCACTTAAACTATGGATAACATGATTCAAATAACAAAGCACACTATACATAAATAAAAAAAATTATAAATAACCTGCATTTCAACAGAACTTCAAATTTACTCACACACTTTACCCTCAAGATAGCTAGCTAGCATTATCAATCTTAAGACCCATTGATTCTAAAAATGGAGCCTGTACACTCTGATGCAATACAAGCGTCTTTGTAGGTCCCAGCAGAAATGGCCTTTGAAAGCCTGGATAAAGCAGTGCAATTAAACTCACACAGCTCATGGCAATTCTCTTTCCTTTCTCCCTCTCATCAATCAATAGTTATTCAACTGGAGATGTTGTCCTGTTGTCTTTAGGTAAACAAGTTGGGAGTTATTTCGTTTTTTTAGTCCAGGGGCAGCGTGATAAAAATGTACTGTCTTTTTAGAATTAAAGGTAATTTAATCTGACTATTTATCAATCGGGTACCGAGACATTGGTTCACATCCGGTCTATTTTGAAACAAGGGCACGGGCACAGGTGCACCCATCATGCTGAAACACACACACACACGCACGCACGCACACACGCACGCACACACACACAATCAGTGAACTTACCCTGCTCTCTACATTTAAGAAAGGCCTCAATCAAACCCCAACCAGAAAACGTTTCTGGCGTGTTCATGTTCAGGTGACCTTGCACGTTCCAGAAATCAACGCTTTTCAATCAGCATCCCTCTGCGGTAGAGTCCCACAGGCCGGTTAGCCTCACTGGCCTTCGCTGAAGCCCCAGAGGAGGCAATGACATACAGCCAAGCTCCAATTTCCCATCTTAACCTTTCTCTTCCGCCGATTTATCCGTGCCCTCTGAGAACACAACAACCTAAATCTGCGGGTCACCTTGGAATGGATAGCGAGGCGCTGCACTGGAGGAGGACCGACTGGCTGGCGAACGAATGCTGGTGGCTGCATTCGTCAACCTCCATCTTCATGGGGAGATTTACGGTCCCCTGGCCCAAATGCTGCAGTCAACAGATGTTTGCCGTTAATTATCGGGTCCAATGTGTAGCAGCGGAGGCCGCTTAAAGATGCACGGGGTCGTGAGCGGCGGCACACGGATTCAGATACGAGATTGATTCAGAAAACGATTGTAAAGACTGTAACTGATTAACTGCACGACACCCCTTGCAGAAATGAGCCTGACCTGAAAAAAACATAACACACAATTAACTCAAATATATCTCTAATACAATTTTTATAGGCCTATCTGATTCTGGCTTGAGTGTTTCGCCATTTCCATATACGGTGGAGATGTGCGTGTTTGATGTGTTCCCGATTCGGTGATAGTTCTCACAGCACGATCTATGGATTCTCAATGCCAGAAAGATGACGTGCGATGAAACGACTCCCATTTCTCGTCTCATTTCCCGGTTCCCCCCCCCCCCCCGTTCACCAGACCCTGATGGCCAAGTGTTGGGAGGGCTGTGTTGTCTCATTATTCTGAAATCACATGTAC
>CM030176.1:2500477-2502977 GCA_017639675.1 Aplochiton taeniatus
AAAAGTCAGGAAATTCAAACCCCCGAAAAATGAAATAGGGATTTTAAGATTCAGTGTTATTCACCATTGGGCTGGCACAAAACTGTATGAGATATACGTATGTATACATATGTATATATACAGTACCAGTCAAAAGTTTGGCCACATTTCACTTGAAGCAGAAAGTGTGTCTAAACTGTTGACTGGTACTGTATATATACATCATTTTTTTTTAAGGGTCTAAATTTGCACACTTGGCTTGTTGAATTATCGGTAGCACTGGTTCAACAGGTTATCAGTATTCATATCCTTCACGTCTGTTATGAAACACACACAGACCTTCTAATTATGCCACAGTGGGTTGGGTGGCAACCATCTGTTGACATTTAAAAAACAGATCCGTTTTTTGTTGGTTGTTGCGTTCAGGGGGGACACTGAATTATTTCAGCAAAAAGGCTCAGGGAGCATGAAGATTGCCGTACTGTGTGTGTCGATGTAAAAAGGGAAGAAAGGCTAGGCAACACCAAAAAGTTGAAAAGCTAATTCACTTTTATATGACGCTAGAATGACATTTAGGAAAACAAAACAAAAACACATGCAATTCTGAGGAGGAAAATTGTTAGGAGCTAAAAACTGAAACTCTGCCATCATGGAAAACAGGAATTTTCACATCATCTCTCAGTGACCTTTGAATCTCATTGACATTTTATTCCAAATACATTAATCCATAAATATCTCATCCTCTGTGACCATATTGCCTGCTTCTATCAAACATCTAACTGTATTTCGACCATATTGCATATCTGATGTTTCAGGTGATCAGTACTGTTGACATACTTTCTATTAGAAGCTATTCCGATTGAAAAATATGTAATCGTGACTGTGAGGGGAGAGGAGAGGAGGGCGGGGGGGGGGGGGGGGTTTGGGAACCTCTATTCTTTAGCCCTTTCAGGAAGCAGTCCAAGCAACATGGCTTCCGCCTTTAAGAAATGTCTACTCATTGTCTAGGTCATTTCGATAAGCCTCACTTACAGATTATATATTTATTTCTGGTCCTAGATGCTCCTTCCCTTTCCCTTCAACCTCTTTCACACACTGAAACGGTCACGTTTACATTGAAACAAATCCAACACGTCGGCTTATAGAAAACATAAAATATACAACCTTTTTATTTTCGGCACCCCGTTTGGATTCAGTTAAGGGAGAAAGAAAAAGCCGCCGGCTTCTGCTACAGAGACTTTGTAACGGATCGTACAAAAATCTAGGCTGTACAAGGGAGACAGTCTCCTTGCTGGATTTAACCTTTTTATATCGTAAATGTGTTTGCCTTTGTCCAATTTCCTTTTACACGTGTTTATGTTGTTGTATGAGGTTACCCAAACAGAACACGGCCATTTTCCTTTGGGCTTTATCTAGCTAAACAATGCTCAGTCATTGTAGTTTCCTCATTCTGTTCCCTATGAGCACTCCACATTGTCGGTAAGACTACAACGATGGCGTCTCTCAGGGCTACATCCCTCCATGTTGAAGGCAGTGTCCTCTGCCATTCATGCGCAGTCTTTTCAAAGAAAGTCTGTGTTTCTCAGGACAAAAAAACGAAGGAAGAAAAATAAACTTCATTACCCAGAAGGCTTTGTAATCCTTTGGGAAATGACCGATCCTCTCTGTCGAAGCTCTCCCTGTTCACAAAGGTCAGAGAGAACATGGCTGACCCATGAATAACAGAGAGACAGAGGATAACAGGAGAAGATGACGCATGAAATGTTTCTCCAATCCGTGACGGGGTCCGTAATAGCGAGAATTCAGTCATAATTGTTCGAAATAGAACCAAAAAACGTTTCATCTGTTTTTTCTGGAGCTTCCGTCCATAGCTTGGCTGCTGTTTTTGACCCTAAACCTAGTGTCGTCCTCCTCCTCGGCCCTTTCCTCAGCCCAGGGGTTGGAGAGGTAGCTGTGAGCATCTATACCGTAATACTGGCGGCCATCTTTGTTCCTGACTGGGAGACTGGCCTGGTCCAGTGAACCCGTGCTGTTGCACTTCTTCACCAAAGGGGTCGCCAGAGAGCTGGGCGACAGCAGCGAGGTGAGTGAGAGGCTGCCCAGGGTCTCGGACAGATGGTCGCTGGCGAAGGCCTGACCGGATCCCTCCCCACCCGTCCCCATGCCAACGTCCTCGTCAGAGGGGTCCATAGAGTCTTGCCTGGGGCAGCCCGGGCTGGTGCTGCCCCCGCAGCTGCTCTGGCTCCGCTGGTGCCCCCTGGTGGCCTGGAGGTTAAAGGCGGTGCTGCGGCCCTTCAGCGTGGGCCGCCCCGTGGCTCCAGGGGTCTGGCCCCGCGGGGGGAGGGGGCGGCCGGGGAGGGGGCAGAGGAGAGGCAGGCGGTGACCTGGGGCCCGTGGGGGGGAGACGCTGAAGCTGAGCCCCTCCTCCAGGGTGGTCTGCAGACTGCCTTCTGAGCTGCCCGTCGCCAGGGACGAATCGCTGCGAGAAGGGAGCTGAGAGACAGACAGACAGACAGACAGA
>CM030176.1:2510477-2517977 GCA_017639675.1 Aplochiton taeniatus
ACGCACACACACACACACACACACACACACAGGCGGTTTGGATCAATGGTGATGGAGTGAAGTGTCCCTGCTACTTCTCCTCAAAGGGCCGACTTCACAGATACACAGCGTAGAGAACACTGTACACTGCAACACACACACACACACAATGCGACACACACTGCATCACACACACACACACACAAACACACTGCATCACACATCCTCCTCCTCCTCCTGCTCCTCCCGTTCCCACTCCTCCTCCTCCTCTTCTTCTCCAGGTTATAAATACCACGGCACTGACAGACAATAAGCCGTAAGCACAGGGAGATAGGAGTACCCCCCCCCCACACACACACAGATAGTACCAAGCAGTTCCCTCTAATTGTTCATCTCTAGCATCTCTCCTCTCCTTTCTACTCCCTCCCTCCCTCCCTCCCTCACTCTATCCACTCTCCCTCTCCCCTCCCATTCTCTGATAATAACCCCCCCCCCCCCCCCTTCCCCCCCATGTTAGCTAGGCTACCATCAGTAACACACTACTTCGAGAGGGACTCAAATCCTGCAGTGCCAGGCGTGTCCCCCTGCTTAAGCCAGTACATGTCCAGGCCCGTCTGAAGTTTGCCAGAGAGCATATGGATGATCCCGAAGAGGATTGGGAGAATATCATGTGGTCAGATGAAACCAAAATAGAACTTTTAGGTAAAAACTCAACTCGTCGTGTTTGGAGGAAGAAGAATGCTGAGTTGCATCCCAAGAACACCATACCTACTGTGAAGCATGGGGGTGGAAACATCATGCTTTGGGGCTGTTTTACTGCAAAGGGGACAGGACAACTGATCCATGTTAAGGGAAGAATGAACGGGGCCATGTATCGTGAGATTTTAAGCCACAACCTCCTTCCATCAGTGAGAGCATTGAAGATGGAACGTGGCTGGATCTTCCAGCATGACAATGATCCCAAACACACCGCTCGGGCAACGAACGAGTGGCTCCGTAAAAAGCATTTCAAGGTCCTGGAGTGGCCTAGCCAGTCTCCAGACCTCAACCCCATAGAACATTTGTGGAGGGAGTTGAAAGTCCGTGTTGCCCAGCGACAGCCCCAAAACATGACTGCTCTAGAGGAGATCTGCATGGAGGAATGGGCCAAAATACCAGCTACAGTGTGTGCAAACCTGGTGAAGACTTACAGGAAACGTTTGACCTCTGTCATTGCCAACAAAGGTTATGTTACAAAGTATTGAGTTGAACTTTTGATATTGACCAAATACTTATTTTCCAGCATAATTTACAAATAAATTCTTTAAAAATCCTACAATGTGATTTCCTGGATTTTTCTTCTCATTTTTGTCTCTCATAGTTGAAGTGTACCTATGATGAAAATTACAGACCTCTCTCATCTTTCTAAGTAGGAGAACTTGCACAATCAGTGGCTGACTAAATACTTTTTGGCCCCACTGTACATGTATATACTGAGCATCTCATTGGCAGTCTGTTGATTAGAGCTCTATGTATTGTCGATGGTCCTCCATATGGCTCATGGCTGAGAACCTTTCAAAGCTGAAATCAACGTCTCAAAGCCCTATGGCCATCGCCAGTCAATCACTCTCCCAAGGGATCAAGTTGACCCTGATTGACAATCCCTCTCTAACAAGGGCCTATCCTTTGTGACGGTACGAACATAAGTCAAGACGGACTGCCTTAACGTGATTAGAGAGAGACAGACTGATTGTGAGTGGCAGGAGACACACGTCATGGTAACGGTCTAGACATATCGTTCGTTTACATAGCTCTCAACCATAACTAGCTTGATCTATCTCATGTTTTTTTTTTTATTAAATCTAAAATATGAAATAAATTATTAATCATATTAATACATTAAAAACGTTTGCTTTTCAATGCACAATCACCACAACAACAAAACATCATAACTCATGGAGCTGAATGCCAGTATGTCCACATTTGTTGAGCATCTCTAGCATCTCTCCTCTCCTTTCTACTCACTCCCTCCCTCCCTCCCTCCCTCCCTCCCTCCCTCCCTCACTCTATCCACTCTCCCTCTCCCCTCCCATTCTCTGATAATAACCCGCCCCCCCCCCCCCCCCCCCCCCCCCCCATGTTAGCTAGTTGCTCCATCTAACCATTTTAGTTTGCATTTATTTTCTCCTGGCCTTCTCTCATTGGCCTCATCCATGATTAGATTGCTGTTCCTTTTCATCCCCCTCTCCACCCATACCTCCTGATACCTCTTTTCATCCCCCTCTCCACCCATACCTCCGGATACCTCTTTTCATCCCCCTCTCCACCCATACCTCCAGATACCTCTTTTCATCCCCCTCTCCACCCATACCTCCGGATACCTCTTTTCATCCCCCTCTCCACCCATACCTCCGGATACCTCTTTTCATCCCCCTCTCCACCCATACCTCCGGATACCTCTTTTCATCCCCCTCTCCACCCATACCTCCGGATACCTCTTTTCATCCCCCTCTCCACCCATACCTCTAGATACCTCTTTTCATCCCCCTCTCCACCCATACCTCCGGATACCTCTTTTCATCCCCCTCTCCACCCATACCTCCTGATACCTCTTTTCATCCCCCTCTCCACCCATACCTCCAGATACCTCTTTTCATCCCCCTCTCCACCCATACCTCCGGATACCTCTTTCCATCCCCCTCTTTCTTTAACTCTTTCTTTCTCCCTTCCTCAGTAGATTGCATTTTGATTGACCGGGCATGTGTCTCTAAATACATTGTTTTGGGGCGCGTGCGTGCCGGTTTGTGTGTGTATGTGTACCTCTATGTGTGTGTGTGTTTGTTTGGATGTGTGTAAGTGTGTGTGTTTGTGTACTATAATTACGGCAGGTCTCTCCTGATGGCGGCTTTAGATTGGCCAGACGGCGGGCTATTGGCCTCTCAGTGTTTGAAACACAGCAATCAAAGAGGGACCAGCGCATCAGGTTAAAAGCCCAGCCTGGCGGCAGCCCTCACTGTTATTTTTAGAGCCACAAGGAGACAGGGGGCGTCCATTGGGGAGTGCCTGCGATGCTCTGTGTGATTTTGTGTGTGTGTTTGTGTGTCTGTCAGCTTGTAGACTTGTGTGTGTGTGTGTGTGTGTGTCCTTGGGTGTAAGAGCTACCTTTAAAGCCTGTTGAGGAGTAGTATCCTTTTCTAATGTTAGATCCAGAACTGTAATTAGTCTGTCTGTTCAAAGAGTGCCGGCGTGACTGTTTTAGAGAAGCCCGTAATTGGAACACTTTGCGACACGGGCTGAAGTTGAGCAAAACTGTTTCTCAGAGAGTTTTTAATCGGCAGCTTCATTTACTGTTGACCGACTCATGTACTCATGCACTCATGTACTCATGTACTCTAGTACTCATGTACTCATGTGCTCTAGTACTCATGTACTCATGTACTCATGCACTCATGTACTCATGTACTCTAGTACTCATGTACTCATGTACTCTAGTACTCATGTACTCCTGCACTCTAGTACTCATGTACTCTAGTACTCATGTACTCATGTACTCTAGTACTCATGCACTCTAGTACTCATGTACTCATGTACTCTAGTACTCATGTACTCTAGTACTCTAGTACTAATGCACTCTAGTGCTCTAGTACTCATGTACTCATGTACTCTAATACTCTAGTACTCATGTACGCATGTACTCATGTACTCTAGTACTCATGTACTTGCTCATTGTCTTTGCTAAATATCTGTACTTTTCACTTATTTTATTTGTAATGTATTTGTGTCATTGTTTGATCCTGCTGTCTGCCACTTTGCCAGGTCGCCACCATAAAAGAGAATTTTTTTTCAGTTGACTTAAATAAAGATGATTCATATTATGATTACAGAGAGAGACACCGACCTTACATTGTCCATGAAACAGAGAAACTCAATGAAGCGGGCTGCCGTACCTGAGCAGGGGAGTAGAGCCTCCGTCTGTGTTGCCTCTGTCCATCCGGACCTCCTCCTTCCCCTCCTCCTTCACCTCCTCCTCGTCCTCCTCCTCTTCCTCGTCCTCCTCCACGCTGCGCCGCCGCTCCGCTCGGCCCGGCCACCGCCCCCGGCCAACCTCCTCTGGCTCCTCCTCCTCCTCCTCCTCCTCCTCCTCCTCCTAGCCGGTCCCCTCCTCCGGGCGGGCCGACCACCGCGCCGGCCCCTCCCATGCAGCAGATGGCGCCCTGGGCCAGCTCCAGTTCCAGCTCGGCGTCCATCTCGGCGTCCTCCTGGGCCTCCTTGTTGGAGTCGTCCAGGTGCTTCATGAGCACGGCCACCACCACGTTGATGAGGACGAACTGGGCCGTCAGGACGAAGGAGACGAAGTAGAGGGGCGAGATGAACTGGAGGCCCGCATGGCAGGCGTAGTCGCCCGGCCCGGGGGGGCACTCTCTCAAGGTGTCCTGGGGGGGGGAGGGGGGGGGGGGGGTGGAGAAGGGGGGTGGAGGTGGGTGTGGTAGAGGTGGGGGGTGGAGGTTGTGGGACAGATGGAGAATGGATGTGGTGGAGGGAGGTGGATGTGGTGGAGGGAGGTGGAGGTGGAGGGAGGTGGAGGTGGGGGGGTGGAGGTGGAGGGGGGTGGAGGTGGGGGCAAAGTGGGAGTGCACACACAAAGAGACAAACAACATTAACATTAGGGGGAGATGTGCCCGACAGTTTGTTAAGCTGATCTTTAATAAAGTCCTTATTTTACACACCTGGGTAACCTTAGCTGTGGAGAAGGACAGCAGCATTATGCTGGTATCAAGCAATATATAAATATACGTATGTAAATAAATATATATATATATATATATATATATATATATATATATATATATATATATATATATGTATATATATATACATGTATATATATATATATATATATATATATATATACAGTGGGGCCAAAAAGTATTTAGTCAGCCACTGATTGTGCAAGTTCTCCTACTTAGAAAGATGAGAGAGGTCTGTCATTTTCATCATAGGTACACTTCAACATTGAGAGGCAAAAATGAGAAAAAAAAATCGAGGAAATCACATTGTAGGATTTAAAAAAAATGTATTTGGAAATGATGGTGGAAAATAAGTATTTGGTCACCCACAAACAAGCAAGATTTCTGGCTCTCACAGACCTGTAACTTCTTCTTTAAGAAGCTCTTCTGTCCTTCACTCGTTACCTGTATTAATGGAATCTGTTTGACCTCGTCATCTGTATAAAAGACACCTGTCCACAGCCTCAAACAGTCAGACTCCAAACTCAACCATGGCCAAGACCAAAGAGCTGTCGAAGGACACCAGGAAGAAAATTGTAGACCTGCACCAGGCTGGGAAGAGTGAATCTGCAATAGGCAAGCAGGTTGGTGTGAATAGATCAACTGTGGGAGCAATTGTAAGAAAATGGAAGACATACAAGACCATTGATAATCTCCCTCGATCTGGGGCCCCACGCAAGATCTCATCCCGTGGGGCCAAAATGATCATGAGAACGGTGAGCAAAAATCCCAGAACTACACGGAGGGACCTGATGAATGACCTGCAGAGAGCTGGGACCAAAGTAACAAAAGCTACCATCAGTAACACACTACTTCGAGAGGGACTCAAATCCTGCAGTGCCAGGCGTGTCCCCCTGCTTAAGCCAGTACATGTCCAGGCCCGTCTGAAGTTTGCCAGAGAGCATATGGATGATCCCGAAGAGGATTGGGAGAATATCATGTGGTCAGATGAAACCAAAATAGAACTTTTTGGTAAAAACTCAACTCGTCGTGTTTGGAGGAAGAAGAATGCTGAGTTGCATCCCAAGAACACCATACCTGCTGTGAAGCATGGGGGTGGAAACATCATGCTTTGGGGCTGTTTTACTGCAAAGGGGACAGGACGACTGATCCATGTTAAGGGAAGAATGAACGGGGCCATGTATCGTGAGATTTTAAGCCACAACCTCCTTCCATCAGTGAGAGCATTGAAGATGGAACGTGGCTGGGTCTTCCAGCATGACAATGATCCCAAACACACCGCTCGGGCAACGAACGAGTGGCTCCGTAAAAAGCATTTCAAGGTCCTGGAGTGGCCTAGCCAGTCTCCAGACCTCAACCCCATAGAACATTTGTGGAGGGAGTTGAAAGTCCGTGTTGCCCAGCGACAGCCCCAAAACATGACTGCTCTAGAGGAGATCTGCATGGAGGAATGGGCCAAAATACCAGCTACAGTGTGTGCAAACCTGGTGAAGACTTACAGGAAAAGTTTGACCTCTGTCATTGCCAACAAAGGTTATGTTACAAAGTATTGAGTTGAACTTTTGATATTGACCAAATACTTATTTTCCAGCATAATTTACAAATAAATTCTTTAAAAATCCTACAATGTGATTTCCTGGATTTTTCTTCTCATTTTTGTCTCTCATAGTTGAAGTGTACCTATGATGCAAATTACAGACCTCTCTCATCTTTCTAAGTAGGAGAACTTGCACAATCAGTGGCTGACTAAATACTTTTTGGCCCCACTGTACATGTATATACTGAGCATCTCATTGGCAGTCTGTTGATTAGAGCTCTATGTATTGTCGATGGTCCTCCATATGGCTCATGGCTGAGAACCTTTCAAAGCTGAAATCAACGTCTCAAAGCCCTATGGCCATCGCCAGTCAATCACTCTCCCAAGGGATCAAGTCGACCCTGATTGACAATCCCTCTCTAACAAGGGCCTATCCTTTGTGACGCTACGAACATAAGTCAAGACGGACTGCCTTAACGTGATTAGAGAGAGACAGACTGATTGTGAGTGGCAGGAGACACACGTCATGGTAACGGTCTAGACATATCGTTCGTTTACATAGCTCTCAACCATAACTAGCTTGATCTATCTCATGTTTTTTTTTTTTATTAAATCTAAAATATGAAATAAATTATTAATCATATTAATACATTAAAAACGTTTGCTTTTCAATGCACAATCACCACAACAACAAAACATCATAACTCATGGAGCTGAATGCCAGTATGTCCACATTTGTTGATCTACATTCCGTTTTTTTTGTTTTTGTTTTGGCCTGCAAATCCCAGAATGCCCCTGTGATTGAGAAAGAGGCCCGGGTACCTTCATGATTCCGTTCCAGTTGTCACCGGTGGAGACCTGGAACAGAGTGAGGAAGGCCATGCCAAAGTTCTCAAAGGTGGCATGGCGACTCATGCCTTCACACGGGTAGTCTGCGTTACACACTGAGACAGGAAGGGAGGGAGGGAGAGGGGGAAGGAGAGTGGGAAAGAGGGTGGGAGGGAGGGAGAGAGGGAGGGAAGGAGGGAGGGAGGGAAGGAGGGAGGACGGGATGGAGGGAGGAGAAATGAAGACATCGGTTAGAATGATACTACCAGTATTCTGACAACAGGTGAAAAACATTCTTGCTGGCGAGCGTGTGTTTTGATTGGAGGAGACTCACCCAGCTCTCCAAAGAGCTCCACCCCCAAAGCAGCGTAGATGAAGAACAACAGCATGAAGAGAAGGCCCAGGTTACCCACCTGACGCAAGAAACAG
>CM030176.1:2535312-2545312 GCA_017639675.1 Aplochiton taeniatus
TCCTCATATCATCCCTCTCTTCTCATCCTCCGTCTCCCTCTCTCTGCTTCCTTCCTGCAATATCTCCTCTCCTCTATTCTGGAGGCCCCTCCCCATCCGGCATTCAATTTTTTTTTCTCTTTTAATTTCTCTCCCTTCTTTCTGTCGACACGGCCACCTGCCTCCTCCTCCCCCCTCCCTCCTCCCTCCCTCCCTCCCTCCCTCCCTCCCTCCCTCCCTCCTCTCCCCCACACTTGCTCTCGTTCTGAGTGGGAGAGGCGGCATCCTCTCTATGTCGGAACCTCTTAAATCTCTCTACACTGAAACACATGCACAAACACATACACACACACACACACACACACACACACACACACACAAACACACTCTCACACTCACTCTCACACTCTCTCTCTCTCACACACACACACACCTATCACTGCTGTCACACTGTTCCACTGACAATAAGGTGTGTGTCGGTAACAGCTGGATTCATGATGGAGGGAACGATAGGTAACAATTCCAGATCAGAGAGAAGGGGTGAGGAGATGGAGGGATGATCAGGGGATGGTACAATAAGAAAGAGGAAGGGCATGGATCAGAGAGAGGATAGATAGATAGATAGATAGATAGATAGATAGATAGATAGATAGATAGATAGATAGATAGATAGATAGATAGATAGATAGATAGATAGATAGATAGATAGATAGATAGATAGATAGATAGATAGATAGATACATAGATAGATAGATAAAGAGATAGAGAGATAGAGAGATAGAGAGATAGAGAGATAGATAGATAGATAGATAGATAGATAGATAGATAGATAGATAGATAGATAGATAGATAGATAGATAGATAGATAGATAGATAGATAGATAGATAGATAGATAGATAGATAGATAGATAGATAGATAGATAGATAGATAGATAGGGTGAATGGTGAGGGGAGCTTTACTTTTTAACGGGGTACTATTCATCCGAGGAAGAGACTATGATCTTCAAGAGCACCGAAGACTTTCCTTCAAAAAAAGGTAAATTTTCTCCTCCATCTCCCACATCACTCTCACTCTCTTTCTCTTTCTTTTTGCTTCTTGTTCTCCCTCTTCCTACACTTCTGTCTCTCCTCCTCTCTTGGCAAACACACCATGATTTTAAGACAGCCACACTACATATGTGTGCCTAAATCATAATTCATCATCACATACATTATTCAAAACATCATTCAAAATAGTTTTAGAAGCAGCACATATTATTTGACAAATTGCCAAGCTCTGATTTAGAAAAGCATATAAATAATAACAGGAATACCTGATGCTGTTGGCCGGGTTTTTGAACCGCTTAAGCATTGCCAATCCTGCTTGTGTGTGGAAAGAGGTAAAGTGACCATTTCCTTAGAGTGTACCCCCGCCCCCTCAACACACACACACACACACACACGGTAACACAAACACACACAGAAACACACACCCACACACACACACACACACACACACACACACACACACACACACGGTAACACAAACACACACAGAAACACACACCCATACACACACACACACACACACACAACTCTCCAGAAGAGGCCCTCTGCGTTTTTTGGAGTGATTGCCGGGACTCATTTGAGTGCGAGAGTGGTTACGAAAAAAAATATAATGACCACCGTTCTGGAAATCTCATCACGGAGGGTAAACCAATCAACGCCGTGGGCTCGGCTCCTGTTTTTTAATTTTTTTATTTTTTTTACAACAGCTCGGCCAATTACTTCGTTGTCACGACGATGACTGGGTGCTTCAGGGTGCTGCTGTTCTCTCACTGGGCTTTGAAAAGAACCTCAAAGCATCGGGACAAATGGGGAATGAAAGGCTGCCATTTGAAACGGGAGCGACGCGTTGTAAACAATTCGAGACGTCAAGATTGAACGAACGGGTATGGCTCCGGGACGAGAGCAGCCGGGAGGGAAAGCTACACGAACCAAGCGCTCCAACCGAACAGAACGCTCTGTGGCGGGAGCGGCAGGGAGGGAAAGCTACACGAACCAAGCGCTCCAACCAAACAGAACGCTCTGTGGCGGGAGCGGCAGGGAGGGGACGCTACACGAACCAAGCGCTCCAACCGAACAGAACGCTCTGTGGCGGGAGCGGCAGGGAGGGGACGCTACTCGAATCAAGCGCGCCAACAGAAAATAACTCTCTATGCGTGATGGTGTGTTTAAGGTGGCCAGGGAGAAGATGAACACAACCTCGATAGTGAGACTGTGGAGGATGCCGTGTGTGTGTAACATATATGTAACAGCAGACAGACGGTGTGTCTGCTGTTACATATATGTTACACACACTGGATGAGCTGCATTTGCATCTGGCCGGGCTGGCTGCTGTCCAAGGTCCTGAACCTGATTCAACAGGAAAGGAGAGGGAGCTGAAAACAAACCATTCCCCTCCAGTATAAAACAAGATGGAGGTTGTGAAAGAAAGAACCTCGTTGAACGTGTTCTCAGGAGGGAGAGAACAGGAGGGAGAGAGAGAGAGAGAGAGAGAGAGAGAGAGAGAGAGAGAGAGAGAGAGAGAGAGAGAGAGAGAGAGAGAGAGAGAGAGAGAGAGAGAGAGAGAGAGAGAGAGAAGGTAAGACACAGAGAAAGGCGCTATACTGCAGTTCAGAGCTTCATATCAAATTATTCTCTTTCTAGATAAAGAGGGAGAGCGAAAAAGAGCAGTATCTACCAACGCTGGCCTCTGCTTTTCTATGATGGGCATTGAGCCATCCTCTTACTGCACATGGGGAACTATAATAGGCCCTGTGTGTTCCACTGTGGCCAGGGAGACAGCACCTCTTGATGGGGCAGAGGAGGAGGGCAGGGTCATGGTGGGACTTACTTGGTACTCTGTTGATGGCTTTGAGCGGCCGCAGAACCCTCACAGTCCGGATCGCCGACAGGTTGATATTCTGAAGGTCCAAGGAGTACTCCACCATCCTGGAAACACACACACACACACACACACACAGGAACACAGTGAAGAGCTAGAGATTAAGAGGAGAAAGAAGAAGAAGAGATTCAAAGGTTCTGGAGAGGCTGTCAGTCCTTCTCTATTGGAGGAGGAGGTCTGTGTGAGGTAGCCTTGGAACAAAGAGTGACTCCTCCATGGACACACACACACACACACACACACACTCTCTCTCTCTCTCTCTCTCACACACACACAAACACACACACACAAACACTCTCTCTCACACACACATACACTGACGCAAAAACTCTCTCTCACACACAAACTTACTCACACACGTACACACACACACAGCGTCTGGAAGAGCAGACAGATGTAAGGCTTGTCGTTTTTTATAATATCCACACTGCAGCAGATCAATGTGTCCTGTTGGAAACAATCAACTGTTGTCAGGGGAATCAAGGCCAAGCAAGAGACAGGAGGAGAGGGGGATGAATGGGAGGAGAGGGGGGGGAGAGGGGAGGAGGAAAGAGGGGAGGAGAGGAGAGGGGAGGGATGGGAGGAGAGGGGGAGGAAAGAGGGGAGGAGAGGAGGAGAGAGGGGAGGACAAGAGAAGAGGGGAGGGGAGCGACAGGAGGAGAGGCGGAGAGACAGGAGGAGAGGAGAGAGGGGAGGAGAGGAGGAGAGGAAGGAGGAGAGGAGTAGAGAGGGGAGGAGAGGAGAGGAGAGGGAGGGACAGTGGACTTCCTCCCAGGCTCGTCTCCGGTTCTTGGGAGTGAGTTCGGCCGTCAGTTTGCCAGGGAGTAAGTGATTGGGACGCACCCTGATAAACCCTGGGGAGATTACAGCTTTACAGCTCCATGCTTAAGGAGAGGACATGGAAAATGGAGGGGAAGCGAACCATGGAGGGGTTGGGGGGGGGGGCAGGAAGGGAGCAGAGAGTGTGACCTATTTCTCACACGCACTGACAAGCAGGAGTGGAGTGCCAAGTACCGAGAGAGAGAGAGAGAGAGAGAGAGAGAGAGAGAGAGAGAGAGAGAGAGAGAGAGAGAGAGAGAGAGAGAGAGAGAGAGACAGAGAGAGAGAGAGAGAGAGAGAGAGAGAGAGAGAGAGAGAGAGAGACAGAGAGAGAGAGAGAGAGAGAGAGAGAGAGTGTGTAAAGAAGAAACTGCATGATGATTAGGAGAGAAGTTAGAAGTCTACAGAAAGCAATACAGAAAGAGATATATCCTGGGGGGGGTTCTAAAGTGTTTGGGATAATTATAACAGGGCCTGAAACAGAAAGACACACACACACACACACACACACACACACACACACACACACAGAGGAGTACTTTGAATGTACCTGTGTGAGAAACGGAAGGTACCAGCCGTGAGCCTAGGGGGAAATCATCCAGCTAACACACACACACACACACACACATACACGCACACACACAAACACGCACACACACTACGACATAGCTTAGCAGCGTTTCCACTGTTTTCAACAGAAAAGGTCTATCCTCCGCTCTGTGTGTTAAAGCTGTAACCACTTGGGAGGTATTACTCTGTGACAGCCCTGCAGCAGCAGCAGGAGGAGGAGGAGGAGGAGGAGGAGGAGGAGGAGGAGGAGGAGGAGGTACGATCCAGAAGTTTCCGTCCTTCTGTTGGGCGGGTGTAACTTAGTAACTTAGACAGCTTTGTCATGTACCCCCATTCAGGGACAGAGAAACTATGAAGGATCTCTGTATGTTTCACAAGAGGCAGAGCAACGGCCAGCCTCCCAGACACACACACACACATACACACAGCTGCACAAAAACATAGACACACGCACGCACACACACACACACACACACACACACACACACACACACACACACACACACACACACACACACACACACACACACTCACCACCAGCCCACCTATCATGAGCTGGGACCTTCACAGCGGCCAGGTCAGCAGCAGCTGGCAGGGGCCAGACTCCGGCAGATTAACAGCCGCTCCCACTCAGGTGGAACAAGCTAGGGTGATACGCGACACGGACCGCAGGGCGAGGCAGAATTTGTAGTCCTTATCTCACAGGACACTGCTGTAGGGTGCAGGGCAGCGGACTACGTCTCCCAGTATCTCCACAGCTACAGGGCTTTTTTCTTTCTGCCGTGGAGAGCTCAGAGGCTGTCGATCGCCGCTACACGTAGCGAGACCGCTTTACGGAACCACACGCCTTAAATAACCTGCTATTTGAGAGTTCCCCATACGACTGGGGAGGTGTGTGTGTGTGCGTGTGTGTGTACGTGTGTGTGTGTGTGTGTGTGTGTATGTGTCTGTGTGTGTACTTCGAATGTGTGGAGAGAGAATAAAAGTGCAGCCAAGCAGTTCTCCATCTACAATTGCAATCATTCTGCTGCATCAGGCAGAACGACAGGGTGAGAGAGAGAGAGAGAGAGAGAGAGAGAGAGAGAGAGAGAGAGAGAGAGAGAGAGAGAGAGAGAGAGAGAGAGAGAGAGAGAGAGAGAGAGAGAGAGGGAGACAGAGACAGAGACAGAGACAGACAGAGAGAGAGAGAGAGAGAGAGAGAGAGAGAGAGA
This sequence comes from Aplochiton taeniatus, assembly GCA_017639675.1. Taxonomy (NCBI): domain Eukaryota; kingdom Metazoa; phylum Chordata; class Actinopteri; order Galaxiiformes; family Galaxiidae; genus Aplochiton; species Aplochiton taeniatus. The sequence continues at coordinate 2,540,819 of CM030176.1, forward strand.
GAGAGAGAGAGAGAGAGAGAGAGAGAGACAGAGAGAGACAGAGACAGAGACAGAGAGGGGGGGGGGGTCATTGTAGAGAGGGGAAGTGAGAAAATGGTACTTTGCCAATTTCAGATAGTGCAGGTAATTTTAGAAAGGGGAACACAGTGGGTGAAATGTAGATGGACACCCAGCCAGATTCTCTAACACAAGCAGCCAGACATACACACTCTCACTGTCTCTCACACACACACACACAAATAAATATACTTGACACTTTTAAAAGTAGCCAGACCGATAGACAAACTGACTTAGACGACCACAAACCTGTCCCCACACACACACAGGCCCATAGAAGTACATATCTATAGACATCTTTACCTATCTGTCACTCCAAAGTTACCTGTCTGTCACTCTACCTTTTCCTGTCTGTCACTCCACCTTTGCCTGTCTGTCCCTTCACCTTACCTGTCTGTCCCTCCACCTTTACCTGTCTGTCCCTCCACCTTTTCCTGTCTGTCACTCCACCTTACCTGTCTGTCCCTCCACCTTTACCTGTCTGTCCCTCCACCTTTACCTGTCTGCCACTCCACCTTACCTGTCTGTCACTCCAGCTTACCTGTCTGTCACCACACCTTTACCTGTCTGTCACTCCAGCTTACCTGTCTGTCCCTCCTCCTTTACCTGCCTGTCCCTCCACCTTACCTGTCTGTCCCTCCACGTTTACCTGTCTGTGTCAAATCAGAGTGATAGTTGGGAGTTTCGAGTCAGGAGTACTGGCTGAACCACAGACACCTTGAGCTAGGGACTGCAGTGCGACACACACACACACACACACACACACACACACACACACACACACACACTGTCTCTCTCTTTCTCTCTCTCTCTCTCGACTACATCCGACCTTCCTCACGAATATTTGAGGAGATAAACCACTTGTGTTCCGTGAGGCTGTAAAGAGACAGCGGGGGCTTGTCTACAGGTTGATGGGTGTGACAGACCCCCCCCCCCCCCCCCCCACACACACCCCCACCCACACCCACACACCCACACACACACACACACCCCGCCTCACCGGGAAAAGCTGATATAAACGGTTCAAACTGTCTCTGAGGACCCGGCGGTAATCACAACCAGCGTTTGGGGCTCCACACCCAGACTGAAAGCTCTCCGTCTCCTCCTCACCAAAGCCTGTTCATGATCACCGGCAGGCCCGTCACCCTTTAGCCCGGAGCTCTTCAGCAGCTCCGCTTCTCGAAACCGCTGCTGTCCAAACAACATCAGCTCTAAGCACTGAATACCGAAGGATTAAAGATTAAAGGCCGGGTATTACACCGCCGAGCTACAATGAAGACAAGCGATTCTGGTCGAGAGGCCAAAGCTCCTGTTTTCTGACAACATTAAAAAAAAAATGACATTACGCTACAAAGAGCATTAAATATTCAGATGAAAGAAATAGAGGGCGGTTCTTTTTCGGGCACACACATGCACACAAACACACACGAACACACAAACAGGTACACACACAAACACACACACACACACACACACACACACACACACACACACACACACACACACACACACAAACTCACAAACACACATATACACACACACACACAAACATGTACACACAACTTGCGCTACTATTCAGACAATATTTAAAGCTGGGTGTCTTTAAGTTTGGCTGGTTAGCTTCTTTCTTCCACTTCCTTTCTTTTCTTTCTGCTCACTCTCTCCTCTCCTCCATCTTCTCTTTCACTCTCACTCTCTTTCCTCTCCATCTTCTCTTTCCCACTCACTCTCTCCTCTCCTCTACACTGCTGCTCCTCAAACCCAAACTCTTTTTTCTACTCTGTCCATCCACTCCACTTTCCTCCACTCATGTTTCCCCTTTCCTAATGTTTAACGTTTAACCTGCTTGCCATTCTAACTCTGTGTTTGTGTGTGTGTGTGTGTGTGTGTGTGTGTGTGCGGGTGAGAGTGTGTGAGTGTGTGTTTGTGTGTGTGTGCCTGTGTGTGCATATGTCTGTAGGGTGTGAATGTTTTAACGAGGCCATGTAAAAGTCCATCTCCTGCTGTGGGCAGATGCTCATTAAGATGCACAAATATGACTACGTGTGTGTGTGTGTGTGTGTGTGTGTGTGTGTGAGTGTGTGTGTGTGTGTGTGTGTGTGTGTGTGTGTGTGTGTGTGTGTGTGTGTGTGTGTGTCCATCTCATCCAGAGTTCTGCCCCAGCTGTTGAGGTCTATAGTGTCAGGGTTAGGGTTCACAGTGTACACTCCCTCCATCAAACTGTAAGCAATAAAGATAGCGTTACATCATTCAACTTAAGAATGCACTTGATGACACTAATGCAAGCATTTTTTTAAAGCAAGGGGGCTTCATTCCAATAAACAAGGCCATAAATCAAATTCCTCGAGCGATAATTACGCTATAATATATGATAAGTACCTTTCACAAGATAAGATCAATCGCAGCATCAAGAGTGCCTCGAGGTCCCAGACTCAGAAAAACTATTCCCTGGAAAACTCCAACCTTCACACAAATGGACCGAGTGAGGGATGGAAGTGTTTGTTTCTGGGTTGGAAACACGACGCGATGTCTCCTCGTGAAGTCAAACTACGCCGTGCAGATTTGATGTATGGGTAAAAATATACCTCCCCCCCGTCAGAAGCATACGTATCAATTAAAGGCTTCCATCTGGTGCCTTTGTCGAACATCCTGCACTTCCTGGCAGCTCGGAGAGAGAGAGAGAGAGAGAGAGAGAGAGAGAGAGAGAGAGAGAGAGAGAGAGAGAGAGAGAGAGAGAGAGAGGGAGCGAGAGAGAGAGAGAGAGAGAGAGAGAGAGAGAGAGAGAGAGAGAGAGAGAGAGAGAGAGAGAGAGAGAGAGAGAGAGAGAGAGAGAGAGAGGTAGATGGCTGACATGCAGAGGCATATACTGCTGTGTAGTACGTACCAACTGCCAAAAGACATGGCCGTGGCTTACACACACACGAAGACAGATATGTGCAAACAAACAGCACACACACACACAGGCAATAACTGTTCGGAGACGTCCTCACATCTGCACATATCTGTGTGTGCTGCAATACTGTATTTTGGATACGTTCTTCACACATACTACAGCACATCTCTCTCTCTCTCTCTCTCTCTCTCTATATATATATATATATATATATATATATATACCGCCAAACTTTTGACTGGTGCTGTATATATACACTGTGTATACATACACATGCTAGCGTGGAGGTGTGTGTGTGTGTGTGTGTGTGTGTGTGTGTGTGTGTGTGTGTGTGTGTGCGTGTCACCCTTTAACACATCATTCCATCTTCTCATCAGACAGGTTGGCTAAGCCCACTGGAGCAGCTCTCCTAATTGAATTACAAATTCCTGCTGTCTGAGAGAACAGTGACTCTCCTGTGCTGGCTCCCTCACCTCTGAGAACGTTCACCTGCAGTCTCCTGTCCTAGCTCCTTCACCTGATAACCTTCCCCTGCTGTCACACACACACACACACACAGTCTCTCTGACTAACCAGTCTGTTGGAGAGGCACTAGAAAAGGGTGATTGGCCAGCTACCTGCCGGGTGGTGTGGTTTAATTGGTGCTCTCATGCCCCGCAGCATCCTGTGTCCCCCTGGCCTGGGCAAGAGGTGTGTGTGTGTGTGTGTGGGGGGGGGCACGGAGGGGAGGGAGGGGACTGACTCAGAGGGACAGGGAGAGAGAGAGAGAGAGAGAGAGAGAGAGAGAGGTTATTGGGGGGTGTAGTGGGAGCAGGAGGAAGGGAGGGGGGGTTTGGGGGTATAGTGGGAGCAGAGAGCAGAGAAAGGATGGATCCTAGGAGAACACATGTATGCCCCGGCTGCTCTCAGAGATAGCTCTGCCTCATCCTCCTTCCCCTACAGTACTGGGGGAAAACAATAGAATCACTCACACACACACACACACACACACACACACAGACACACACACTTTCTCTCTCTCTGACCTGACACACACACACGCACACACACACACACACACTGCATGGCATGATAGGAGAAGACTCAAAAGGAGTCGTGATCTGAATTGAACTCTGTATCAAAAGAATGTCAGGAAGAGAAAAGATCAGGGCTAAAGATGAGTGGAGGCTGACAGACAGACAGACAGACAGACAGACAGACAGACAGACAGACAGACAGACAGACAGACAGACAGACAGACAGACAGACAGACAGAAACAATGGAACAGTACTGATGATAAGGATGACGATGATGGTAATTATGATGATGAAGATGATGATGGTAATGGTAATGATAATGATGATGATGAGGATGATGAGGATGACGATGAGGATGATGATGATAATGGTGATGATGGTAATGGTAATGATGATGATGATGATGAGGATGATGATGAGGATGATGATGATGATGGTGAGGATGAGGATGATGATGGTAATTATGATGATGATGATGATGATGATGATGATGGTGAGGATGAGGATGATGGTAAATTAGGATGATG
>CM030176.1:2557812-2560312 GCA_017639675.1 Aplochiton taeniatus
CACACACACACACACACACACACACAGACACACACACACACACACACACACACACACAGACACACACACACACAGACACACACACACACACACACACAGACAAATAAAAATACTAAATTCAACAGAAACGCGGCACACACACAACCTAGACCCCTTGCCACATGAGCCTGTGCATTACTCCAGCGCTAGTGGGGGGGGGGGGGTCACAGCACATGAGCCTGTGCATTACTCCAGCGCTAGTGGGGGGGGGGGGGGGGTCACAGCAGGCAGTGCCAACCTGACGGTAACCATTATTGGCAGCCGTCAGAGGTATGAGAGTATAACACACTGCATCAACAGCAGGGGGCAACCCAGAGCAGAGGGAGGAAGGGGGGGGGGGGGGGGCACATAAGTTACAACTTAACCTTTGACCCCGGGCTCACCTACGCTTGGCTTACGCGTAAGCGCTGAGGTCAGCAGCCGCAGTGGTTTAGGGGAAATCAGCTCGCCGTATCGATCCCTTTTTGGATCGACTGACGATTAATCGCGTCAGAATTGCAGTGTCGTAGCAAACAGCCTGTCCCTGTGTCCACTAGGCCCTGACTGACCCGGGGGAAATGGATGGGTATGCAGAAAAGTGAAGCCCAAGTCCTAGATCTTCGTTAGAGCTCACAATCAGCTCCGATAGCACGTCGATATTCCATTAGCCCACTGTGAGAAACCAACCAATCACAGCGCCCCCTCTGTCAGAGCGTCGACCTCGCACAGGGGGGCCCAATTAATGCATGCTACGGCTCGTAAACAATCCCACCGTGTTTATTAAATTACTCATTCAAACATTATCCCCATTATAAAGTCATAATGTAATGTCATTAAAACATTAGCCCCATTATAAAGTCATAATGTAATGTAATTAAAACATTAGCCCCATTATAAAGTCATAATGTAACGTAATTAAAACATACAAGTATATCCCAAGTATAAAGTCATGATGTAATGTAACGAAAACATTATCCCGAGTATAAAGTCATATTGTAATGTAATAAAAACATAAAATGATCCCAAGTATAAAGTCATAATGTAATGTAATGAGAACATTAAATCATCCCGAGTATACAGTCATGCTATAATGTAATGAAAACATGAAAGTATAAAGTCATAATGTAAATATGAGGGATAAAGATGAAGGTCCCTGGTTGTTAGGGAGGGTTTTCCAGGCGAGGGACACCTGAGTGACACAGGGCGTAGGTCAAAGGAGAATAACAAGGATGATTGACAGGTAGGGCTTGTTTAGCGCCTAGGAGATGACGTGAACCAGGTGTGCACTTGGGACTTGTAGTTCCCTGAGTGTATAGCGAGGGGTGAGACAGAGAGAAGTCCCTTCCCCCTTCGCGTCCCTGTGTTCAGACCAACGCTCTGTGTATGACCTGCTTTGTGCTGGGCCCAACCCCAATAAACCTGGTCTGGAATAATGCTTACTCATCGTCACCGTTCAGCAATTATATTTTCCTCGGTCGTAAAATATCACCCTGTCACTGCTCAGTGTGTGTATTTGTTGATGGGCTACTGCTGTGGCTGTTAAACCTTGAAGAGCCTTGGTCCCATTGATCTAGTGACTTACAGTGCATTCTGTTACTGGGGACATTGATCCCGTGACTGTATTGATCACTGTATTGCATCACTGGTGGGTATTGATCGAGGTTGTTTCTGTTCTTCCTTAAGGAAAAAGTAGAAGGATCTGGCGATGGATTGATCGATCGATCTTCTGTAACGAAGATACAGTCGAGGCAAATTGGTTTCACACCATGGGTGGCCAAGATCATGGGTGGCTAAAGGTGAAGCAGATTTAGTGAGTTGGAAGAAAAAGTGAAAAAGGAAAGAAATAGAAAAAAGAGGGTTAAAATGCTCTTTTCTTACTAATCATATCATATCATAATCAATATCATAATCACTGAAATCGTAACGGAATTATATTCGGTGCAGTTAGCCTCGCTAGAGAAATGACCCCAAAAACTTCGCAACAACTAATAAACAATTATTATTTTTATTCTGGGTGCAGATAAGCATCTTTGGGTTTATATTGGGGACACAGGCTTTAAGTGCTGTTTTCTACCAACCTTTAAGACTAATAGGAAGTTTAATTGGGCAAAGGTTTACCATTTTAGTTGTATAAGTCCAACTCATTACATATTCATGAGTTGATTTCCTCCATAAAATGGGATGAATAGTTTTACAGTATTATGGGATATATTGTGGATATAGCAGTGCCAAACAGGTTGAACTGATATTGCCCCCATTTAGCAAGAAACACTTTACAGTAAACACTCAAAAGTACAGCAGTTTCTTTATAATAATCCTCCTGTTCTATGTACCACTGGGCAAGTGGTTGTTGGTGTAGATGTGTGTGTGTGTGTGTAGTTGTTGGTGTGTTAATGTGTCTGTTTGTGTGTGTGTCTTTGTTCAATATATATAGAATAATAATTCCGGGGCGCCACTGTGATGTCATCACTGGCCTTGGCAT
>CM030176.1:2567812-2580312 GCA_017639675.1 Aplochiton taeniatus
GACCCCCTGCCCCTCCTGGTCTTGGGGAGGTCGTTTCTCTGTCCCGACCTCGGCGTCTTCGGGGGAGGGGCCGGCGGAAGGGGAGGGGCTGCTACGCCCCCCGCTGGCGCCCGTCGTCCCGGCGACCGCTGCTGTTGCCGCCGCTCCGGCCGCGGGACCCTCCTCCTCCTCGGTCGTCATGGCAGCAAGGCAGTCTGTAGGTGTGTGTGGGGGGGGGGGGGGTTGGAAGGAAAGAGCAATAGAAGAGTGGGAGGGAAGAGATTGAGAGAGAACGAGAGAGAGAGACATAGAAAGGGAGAGAGAGAGAGAGAGAGAGAGAGAGAGAGAGAGAGAGAGAGAGAGAGAGAGAGAGAATGGTGTAAAGGAGAACAGAGAGGGGAAGGAAGGAGAAAGAGACAGAGAGAGACTTTCAGGGGTCAGAAGGGATAAAGGAGTCAATGCGTTCTTTGAGTTTCTAAAAGCCCACTGACATCCTGACCCCACGTCCAGCCCGCCTCGCATGGATTTACAATCATGTGATTCCAACCTCTCGGAATAACCAACTAACATCCTCCGACACCAAGGAGGAGTGAGAAAACACACACACACACACACACACACACACACACACACACACACACACACACACAGACTCATTAGAAATATATGATATTCTATTCCCACTATTAGAAATATATCACTCTGCTTTACACACCTTTGCAGATCTGTCTTTTAACTTGTGTTGTAGCTGCTGAGTGTGATCGATCAATCACTTGTAAATGAGTTTGTTTGTTTGTGTACTTACTAGTGTGTGTGCATACACTGTGGGTGTGTGTGGGTGTGCCTGCAGGCTAAAGGCTAGGCCTGTGAGGTTTATCAAAGTTGACACAGACCAATGGAGGAAATGTGTGTTTGTTTTGTAGAGGCCTATGTACCAGATGGGTGGAGAGTAGATCTGGGCACACTAAGTGGTTTAGGAGATGGCCACAGTGGAGATGGTCACTTAGCACACAGGGAGGAGGAGAGAGTGAGACCAAACACACACAATCCCAACCCTTTCCGGCTCTTGGACAACACCCTACGGAGTAGCACAGTATGGGACAGATTCTCCCAAGACTGATTTTGGCAGGTGCACACAGAAACAAACACACACACACACACACACACACCAAACAGCCCTCATCAGTTACTGTCATTCTCACTCTCTCTCAAACTCTCTCTCTCTCACACACACACACACACACACACACACACACACACACACACACACACACACACACACACACACACACACACACACACACACACAGTGTTACGTGTCTTTCCCGGAATAATTCAACAGGGAGCACAAGAGATGGGGCATATGTTTACGACTCATGACAATTTTAGCACCAATCAAGCTAAACGCTCAGTCGACACACACACACACACACACACACAGCCCACTAACGTCCATCACAGCCACAAAACCCCCACGGTGCACCAGGGGAACCCGTTGTGTTTGTTCACAGTGCGTTCCAAACTTTACGAGCACTTTAACGGCTAACAGTACACACATCACCTACACCATGTGGAATTAGCACAACTGGCTGGAGAGACCGGCGGACGATCGTATCCTTTAGTGGGCGAGTTTAGTTTGGTTACTCTGGAGGAGAAGCACATCAAGCACACACACACACACACACATACCTCCTCACACACACTCATAATAGCATGTACACATAGGCCGCACACACGTGCTGCATGGTAAGTAAGGGCTATCTCTGAGGCTTTGTTTTTGCTTGAGACAGTAGAACATCTTTGTGTGTGCGTTTACTTATGTTTTTCATCTTGAGTTTCAGACTCACACTCACACACACACACACACACACACACACACACACACGAGTAAAGCAGACTTAGCTAAGGCTACCATGGCGACACACGTGAGGGACCTCACACAGAATGAACATGCATGCACGTGTGCTTTTCCTCGTACCGTGGTCGGTTCGCGACACTGATGTCTGCTGGCAGCCGACGCAGCGGCGTTGCTTAGCGATGAACTGGCCTCAGCGGAAGCCATCGCATCCCGGGTCAACTGTGATAACCGTCGGGCAGCCACAACTCCGAGTGTGGACACGCTGGACGGCCACCTAGCATGGCTCTCCCCGTCCCACCAGTGCAGCGCCGTGCTGCGGCCAGCCGCAGCCACTGTCTGGACAGAATGTGCACGGCCCTGTCACGAGTTTGTCTGAGAGCTTTTCAGTCGTGGATTTACAAGGGTGTCATGTGCGTGTGCGCGTGCGCGTGCGTGTGTGTGTGTGTGTTTCAGTATTGTATGTGAATGAGTTTAATATGTGGATGTGAGAGGAAAAGTATAAGCATGGCAGTTTTGAATACTGTAATGTCCCTAACTGCCCCTCATAGACACACACACACACACACACACACACACACACACACACACACACACACACACACACACACACACGCACACACACACAGACTGCTCATTGACTTTTCTCAGGGAACGAGACAGCACATCTACAGTGCTAAATGTCATGATTAAATACAGACGTAGATGAAGGCTACTGGGCAAACAAACCCTGATGATGAAAAGGTTCAGTCACGTCCAGAGGAACACAGTGCAGTACACATTATCTCCCTGCTCCTAGCAGTACCAGCCTGTGCACACACACACACACACAAACAGACGCAAGCACACACACACACACACACACACACACACACACACACGCATAAATCTATCTGTCTATCTATCGATCTATTAATCTCTCTCTCTCCCTCTCTCACTAACATCTCTCTCTCTATTTCTCTCTATTTCTCTCTCTCTGTCTCTCTCTCTCTCTCTCTCTCTCTCTCTCTCTCTCTCTCTCTCTCTCTCTCTCTCTCTCTCTCTCTCTCTCTCTCTCTCTCTCCCTCTCTCTCTCTCTCTCTCGGTACTGATGAGTTGTACCATAACAGCCGAGCCCAGGTATCCTTAATGTTCAGACCGTGTTCGTCAGACATCAGAGGAGTTGTCTATTCCTCACAACATAAACTGCTAATAGGACAATTACCATGACAATATGTATATCAGCACTATTCAACACAATAACAGACAGAGTGTGTGTGAATGTGAGTGATTGAAGTCACACACACACACACACACACACACACACACACACACACACACACACAAATGCCTCAGTCTCGTAATCTGTACGGCACAATTTAAATTGGTGCGTCAAGTGTGTGCTAAAGCCCATGTTATTTCAAAAGGAAAGTGTTTTTCCTTCATCTGAACACGAACACTCTGCTCTCCATATCAGCCCACACTTCCCAACCAGCGTAGTTATGCATATTCATCTTGTCAATATCTCGTCTACTCGTTTGGTAAAGGCGTCTTAAAAAGCCACACGGCCATAACTAGCAGATGTCCTGTTTGCCATTGGATGATATCCCCAAGCGGCAGCTCCTCCTGTCCTTCTCGAGAGCTGTGTCTTAAAAACTACAGTAACAACTTGGAGTGAGATCTGGGGTAGCGTTAGTTAGCCTGTGAGGGTAAGTGTGTGAAAGAGTGAGATCTGGGGTAACGTCAGCCTGGGCCTCTGAGGGTAAACGTTAGGTCAGCTCTTAATGGCTCAGACTTGACATTTACAGCTCCGCCTAACGACTGGCTTTGACATTTACTCCAAGCAGCAGATTTTCATCGAAATAGCGTAGCAAAAAATGATGTCACAAAAACTAACATGAACAAATTCATTTCAATTCCCCCTCCCCTCTGCCCCCCCCCCCCCCCCCCCCCCCACACACACACACACACAGGAGAGCACCGTTCTCCCTCAACGGTCGGTGAGCTAGAGGCAGTCTAAACAAAGCTGGCGCCCTGGTGCGGGGAAATCAACTGGCACCAGGCGGGATGATGGCTAAGTGAATCAGATGCTAATTGGCTGCTGAGCTGCATCCTAATCCAATAGGAGGGGAAGGGTGTGAGCCAGGGAAATGGAAGGTGTATTCATTTCAAACTGGGAGGAGATTTCATATACCTATGGGTAGTCATGACTCCTGGATGTGTGTGTCTGTGTGTGTGTGTGTGTGTGTGTGTGTGTGTGTGAGAGTTATTATTTTCCTCAAGGCTAGGTCTTGTATTCTTCCCCACTGGGCCCCACACACACACCTTCCCCTCCTGCTATGCAGACACACACACACACACACACACACACACACACACACATACACACACACACACACACACGTGCACGCACACACACACAATCACACCCACCCACACACACACACACACACACAATCACATGCACGCACACACACATACACACACACACACACACACGCACACACACATACACACACACATACACACACACACACACACACACACACACACACACACACATACAAGCACATCCCCCCTCGAGTTCTTGGACAGCACCCTGCAGAGTCTCAGTATTTGATGGATTTTTGCAAGACTGATTTTGGCATGGTGCACTGCGGAAAGCGCATTAAGATGGTTAATGGTGATCTCTGCCTCTTTAATCTCAACTAACCAAGTTAACCTCTCTCTCTTAAAACAAACAGACAAACACACACACACACACACACACACACACACACAAACAGGAAATAGGTTCCAAATTAACATTTTGACTCACCGGCTAAGGGGACTGGTAGATGGAAAAGAAAACCCACCGGACAAGCTTATTTTTTACCAGACAAAATCATGAAATGCCTTTTTGTGTCACATATACATTAGATTCTGTGCATTTTATTGAGATAAGGCACGTTGAATACACACTAAGAAGCAAAAAACAGGTCTACTACAGATAGAATTCGGACACTGATGCAAGCTAAAGTAAGTTCATGTCTATAGTAGTCTATATTACAGCACTAGCAGTGATATGAAATGTTAGGTACTGTACCTGAATTGTATAATCTTTTTTGTAAACTGCTTTGGCAACACTGTCTTTGAACAGTCATGTCAATAAAGCATTGAAATTGACATTGAATAAAAAATCCAGGTGGGTATTTTCCTCATCCTGCTTTCTGTCTGTCTGTCTGTCTGTCTGTCTGTCTGCCTGCCTGCCTGCCTGCCTGCCTGCCTGTCTGTCTGCCTGCCTGCCTGCCTGCCTGCCTGCCTGCCTGCCTGCCTGCCTGCCTGTCTGTCTGCCTGCCTGCCTGCCTGCCTGCCTGCCTGCCTGCCTGTCTGCCTGCCTGCCTGCCTGCCTGCCTGCCTGCCTGTCTGTCTGTCTGTCTGCCTGCCTGCCTGCCTGCCTGCCTGCCTGCCTGCCTGCCTGCCTGTCTGCCTGCCTGTCTGTCTGTCTGCCTGCCTGCCTGTCTGTCTGTCCATTTAGTCACCGCCGTGACGTAATGACGGAATGGGAGCAGGCATCGGACACAGTGTAATACACACACACACACACACACACACACATACACACACGCACGCACGCACGCACACACACACACACACACACACACACACACACACACACAATTCATTTCCCCCTCATAATAGTCAACTCTGGAGTGCCATCACTCCCCCATTATCTGGGCCCTAACAGCAGCTCTCCTACTCCGTCACGATAATATCTAATAAATCTTCAATTTATTACCAGTTAATAATGTCACACAGTCCTTGGCCTGTACACCGGTCGTTCAAAGAGCCAGGTGTCCGTTGATTGAGCTCCTGGAGGGTGCCACAGCCAGGGAGAGGACGGGGTGTGCTTCCTCATAAGGGGCCCAGTGAAGTGGCTGTAATTGGGGCATGGCTGTTGGACATCACCCCCCTAGTAGTTCTGTGTTCCACCTCTTGTATAGGTCTGTCATGAAGGGTTAATTGGCCACTCACCTGGGGGGGGGGGGGGGGGGGTCATGACTCAATTAGAAAGCCATTATACTGCACTTGACTCTGACCTGGCCTCTTTGTCACCAGCAAAGGGGGGACAGAGGGAGGGAGGGTGGAATGGGGGGGGGGGGGGGGCAGAGGGAGAGATTAAGGAGAAGGAGTGAGCGAGAACGACGAAAAAGAAGTATGACCCGAAAGAGAGACTAAAAAAGGACAAAGAATAGATTCAGGACAGATAATAGATTCAGGACTGAATGGATTCAGGACAGAGAATAGATTCAGGACAGATAATAGATTCAGGACAGAGAATAGATTCAGGACAGATAATAAATTCAGGACAGATAATAGATTCAGGACATATCCCCAGTCTTCTCCTAGCAGGGTACTAAAGATGGGAGCAGGCTCAGCATGAACCCCTCTCTGGACGGTACTGCTCTGTCAGGTCCAGATGAATGGGGGAGTAGCCTCAATGTGTCCCATGAGAGATGAAGGGATGGAGGGAGGGATGAGAGGGAGGGAGAGAGGGAGGGATGGAGAGAGAGGTGTGTTTGCGTCCAGTGCTGAGAAAGAAGGTCCTCTTCATTTTTCCTCTGCCGTCTGGAGCTCTGACAGTACCAGAGCAGTGGAATCTATGAATAGCCTGCCAGTGAACCCAAACCCGCTCTCTCTCTCTCTCTGTGTCTGAGAGCACGCGACACAGCAGCAGGCTCACAGGGCAAGACGGGAATAAATAGTCCATTTATTTCCTGAGTCAAAGGTGCCACAAGGAAGGAGGAAGCCAGATCAAGAGCTGTCCTGTAGATGTAGCCGGTCGTGTTAGCTAACAACTCACTGTGTCAACAGAGCTGTACTGTAGATGTAGCCGGTTGAGTTTGGTGTAGCTAACAAGCCACAGATCTCTACTGTCATGTGTGCGGAGTAGCTAGCTACTCACTGTGTCAACAGAGCTGTACTGTAGATGTGTTTTGGTGTAGCTAACAACTCACTGTGTCAACAGAGCTGTACTGTAGATGTGTTTTGGTGTAGCTAACAACTCACTGTGTCAACAGAGCTGTACTGTAGATGTGTTTTGGTGTAGCTAACAACTCACTGTGTCAACAGAGGTTTACTGTAGATGTAGCCAGATGTGTGTTGGTGTAGCTATAACAACCCGCTGTGTCCGCAGGGATGCATTCAAGCAGCTCACAGGGTCGCTAACGTCTCACCCACCAAGTGCAACCTGGCAGTTGGTTCAGAAGAAGACGCCATTAAAGGGCATGACCTCATGGGCGAAGCTATAAGCTCAGTCAATAAATCAAAGGGCCAAGGTTTAATATTGATTGAACGCAGGGGACATGCAATTATGGTGAGGGATGAAACGAGAAGGACACATGATTTAGAAGTTAGGGTAAGGGACATGTTCGATGAGATTGAGAGAGAGAGCGAGAGAGAGAGAGAGAGAGAGAGAGAGAGAGAGAGAGAGACTTTGACTTTTAAAATTCCTTTTTTTAATTTTTTTGCTTCACGGATTATATACAAGGCGTTACTTCAAGATAGCTTTAGAAAATAATGTTATAAATACAGATGTTTCCATGTTATTCCCCCCCCACCTCCCCCTTGCAGTCTCAAACATGAAGCACCAGCTCGTCCATACTGTCCACTGAGCACACCACCTCACTGTGACACCACTGGTGTTCAAAAACCATAACACTGTCCGTCAGTTTGTGGTAGGCATAGTCTGCTGCCACCCTTGCTCTGACTGCCATTTTGAACACTGCGACCAAATCGGCCCCACTGCCACCCTCCATCTCCAACTTGTGGGTTTTGTAGATAGCCAGCTTTGCTTGACCCAGGAGAAAATTTGCCATTGTGCATCTTTTCGTGTTCTCCTTACTATACCTTACAGTAAACACAAACAGACAGTGGTTAAATAGAAATCCCAAATTCCTCAACATTCTTTCCAACAGTGCAAACAAAGGAGCTAAGCGTAAACACTGGGTGAAGAAATGGTACACTGTGTCCAGGGCAAAGCAGAAAGGGCAGTTGGGCAATACATCAGAATTGAAACGGGAGACAAAGACATTGGTGGGGACAGCAGAGTGGAGGACCCGCCACTGCAAGTCTCCAGTTCTCTTGGGGATCGGGGCCTTGTACAGCAGCCTCCAAGTGGGGGACAGAGTTGGGGGGACCAGCATCTTCTCACGCCACTTTGTGTCGGGATGGCGGGCCAGTTGTTTCGAATGTGCAGATTTACTACAGAGGTAATACAGAGTTTTTTTCCCCACTGTGGCAAATCTCAGATCCTTCACCCACCTGAAGGACAGCAGTCGCCCCTCTCCAACCTCGTCGACCGCAGCTCGGGGTGAAAAAAGGAGGTCCGGGAACAAAGCCATACTGTTAGCATTTTCCATGAAACTGATGGTTGAGGGTGTTAGAGTATCCGGAAGGGATACCTTAAATCTTCTTATGAGCTCACTCACCTGCCTCATAGACCTACACCCCACCTGGCTGCCAATGTCCAGTGCAGACCTCCATCGACAGGTCCCCGGGTCCAGCAAGTGCCTCAGCTTTGTTATCCCGGCTTTCATGTAGTACTGCACGACACTCTCCCCAACTCCCTCTTGTGTGGTCATGAATGTGTTGAAAAACAAAGGTTCTTCCACTCCATAATGACTGTCTTTTTCTCGAGTTATGTTAAGGAACCCCCATGCACTGAATACAGACGCATAGAAGAGAGGCAAAGGACATTGCTGTAGCCATTTGCTGCTCATCAAAAACAGATGTCTGTCCAGGCCCAGGTTCCCAATGCAATGTAGTATAGAGCAGGCAAAGGGGACCCAGCTCACGGTGTCTGGAGAGTGGAGGAGACGTTGGGCTGCCTGTAGCCTCAGAGATACCACCTTGCTGGCAATGTGGATGAGACCCTGCCCACCCTCAGCCAACGGAAGGTACAGGACCCCTGGAGGCAGCCAGTGATGTCCATCCCAGAAGAAGTTCACAAATGCCTTCTGTAAGTTGCCAACAAGGGAGACGGGGGGGTCGAGAACAGCTACTCGATGCCATAGCATTGATGCTGCTAGGTTGTTGACCACCAGCACCCTCCCTCTGTATGAAAGCTGTGACAAAATCCATTCCCAGCGCTGCAGCCGACCTAGGATCTTCTCCTCCAGGCCTTCCCAGTTCTTATTCCTGTATTCCTCCTTGCCCAGGTATACTCCAAGAAATTTGAAGCCCTCCTTATTCCAACTGCAGGGCTGTGGTAATCTCGGTGGTGTCGACTCCAGCCACTCTCCAAGTAAAAAGGAAGAACATTTGCCCCAGTTAATCCTGGCAGAGGAGGCTTCCTGGTAGGCTTGAATACATTGGGAGAGCGCTTGCATGTCCTCCTGCGATTTTAGGAACACTGTGACATCATCTGCATAGGCTGTCAGAGACACAGGGATGGCCTCTGGGATCCCTGGGGCAAGAATGCCACTCAGTCGGGCCCTCAGTTTCACCAGAAGGGGTTCTATAGCAATGGTGTACAAAAGACCCGAAAGTGCGCACCCCTGACGGATGCCTCTGGAGACAGAAAACGGCCTGGTGAGTGACCCATTCATTTTTAGAACACTAAAAACATCCCTATACAACACCCTGATGAAGCCTATGAACCCGGGTCCAAATCCAAATGCCTCCAGGGTCCTGAACAGGAAATAGTGATCCACCCTATCAAAGGCCTTCTCTTGATCCAGGGAAAAGATCCCCAGATCCAGCTTGTGATGTGTCGCTGCAGTGATGACGTCTCTGACCAAAAATAAATTATCAAAAATGGAGCGCTTTGGAATGCAGTAGGTCTGGCCACTGTGTATGACAGACCCAAGTACAGTTTTTAGCCTGTTAGTAAGTGCTTTAGAAAATATCTTTGTGTCCACACAGAGAAGTGATACAGGCCGCCAGTTTTTAAGCTGTTCCAAATCACCCTTTTTAGGCAGCAAAGCTAGAACTGCCCTGCGACAACTCAGGGGGAGGCTGCCCTCCCTAACACACTCTTGGAATACAGCATGAAGGTCCGGTCCTAGGAGAGACCAGACGCCCTTGTAAAACTCCCCTGATAGGCCGTCCAACCCAGGTGAGCGGCTAGGGGTCTGCTGCTGCATGGCGTCCGTTAGTTCATTATACGATAGGGGGCGCTCTAATCCCAGAGCCTCTTCCTCTCCCAGGCGTGGTAAGTCTTGCAATAGCTCATTCCCCACGGCCCCATCACACTGTTCGGCCCTGTACAAATCTTCATAGAAGGAGAGAGCGCTAGAGCGTATCTCCTTGGGGTCGGATGTCTCCCTCCCACTAGGGAGCTTCAGGCGCTGTAATCTCTGCATAGTCTCTGATGGTCGCCTCTCTAGGCCAAAGAAAAATTTGGTAGAAGCATCCATATCATTGAACTGCATGTAGCGAGCTCTCACCAGAGCGCCCTGCCCTCTTTCCTCCAAAAGATTCCTAAGGTGTAGTTTGTTCTGGCTTAAAATTTCAGCAAGATCTGACACACCATTACTACTGGCCTGAGAGATTACCAAGAGAATCTCCTGCTCCAAAGCTTCGATTTTTCTCTTGAACATCCTAGTGGAGTGAGATGCATATTGCTGGCAAAAGATCTTTATCTGGACCTTCCCTACGTCCCACCACTGTCTGAGGGTTTGGTAGTGTGGTTTTTCAGCCCTCCAGGACTCCCAAAACTGGGTGAACCTACTCATGAAGGCCTGGTCCTGAAAAATGCTGCTGTTGAAGCGCCAGTATGGAGAACTTGGCCTACTCATTGTACTGGTGGCGGAAACAGACACATAATGGTGGTCCGAGAGGCCCGTGGGGGTGATATAGTTCTTCGAAAAACGCCCCCTGTCTTGGTTTGATATGTAGAAACGGTCCAGTCTTGCCCCTGATACCATATTTCTATTCACCTTGAGCCAGGTGTACTGCCTAGAGCCTGGGAAAGACTCCCTCCATGTGTCAATGAGATTGTGATAGATGACTGCGGCTTTCAATATGTTAGCTGACTGAGGATGTGGTTCGTCATGGTTCCGATCCATGGTGTGGTCCAGAGTGGAGTTGAAATCCCCCCCGAGAATAATGCTCCTGTTAGGTGTGCAGTCTCTGAGAGCATCTGACAGTGCAGTGAAGAACACCATTTTCTCCTGCCCCTCATTAGGAGCATATACATTAAAAAATGAATATTGTGTCCCTGCCAGAGTAGCATCCACCCTCATAAGGTGCCCTGGTACAATGTCCACACCAGACAACTCCTGCCAAGAACATGCAGGTGAGAGGAGGATAGCCACCCCAGCACTGACATTAGAGCCGTGATTTAAGAAAACCGGCCCCTTCCAATCTGTTTGCCACTGTAGTTGGTTGACCTGGTCTGAGTGAGTCTCTTGGAGAAAAATGACTGAACCTAACTTCAGTTTAAGATAGTCCAGAAGGGCTGCTCTTTTACGTACATTTCTGCATCCATTGATGTTAAGAGTTCCAAAATTAATTGAGGCCATAAAAATGAGGAAAGAGAGAAACATTGGAGTCATGTCCGGACTGAGCAGAAAAAATTAGCGTGGAACGCCATTGTCAACAGTTTTGGACTTCAATAGGACACCTAATTTTGTTCTTACTTTGCTTTGTAGTTTTTTAATGCGAAAACGCTTTGGTAAATCCAGTTCTGACATGTTAGCATTCCGCAGAGCGGCAGTGGAGGAGGTGAGAAATAACTTGTAATCAGGGAAAAAATCTGCAATATTGACTTTACGCTGTCCCTTGGTTATATCTAAAAACTTGTTGAGCTTTGTTATGGAGTAATATTTGGATTTGACTTTCTGGCTTTGTTCTATCACATCAGTCTCCTCCATTTCAGCAGTGTTCCTATCTCCATCCACCTCAATGAGCACTTCCTCATATTCCTCATCGTCAATGTCTTCACCCACCTCATCGATATCCTTTTCAGATCCTCTACTTACTTCCAAGGAGCGTGTCCTGCGCACAACTTTCGATTCCACTTGGCCAACAGCAGATCTCGTCTTGCGCTTCCCCTGGCTCCGCGGGCTCCGCTGCGACAGAGACTGAGAGGAGACTGGTAGCTCCTCCCCTTCGCCGCCCTGCTCCAGTTCCTGCCGCGTTGCCGCGTCGGGCGGTGGCGCTGCACTCGCCGATGAGGAACCGGCGATCGCAGAAATTGAATTAGATTCCATTAAATCCATAGGCCTATTTTCGTTGGTGGTAACGTTATGGTCCGGAGTGGAGTCGATCAGTTCATCCTCCTCTGGCACCACTGTCACCTTTTTCGGGGCAGCAGATTGGAGAGCGTGGCTTCCCAAAGCATTAACCTCCGTCCCGGCCTTCTCATTCCTTGGGCAAGATTTTCTTATGTGCCCGTGTTCTCCGCACCCAAAACACTTCATTGTATTGGAAGAAATGTAAATTATATATTCTTTTCCCTCATGCACTAATTTGACAGCCACATCCAAATCTCGGTATTTGCTATCGAGAATAATGTACGTTTGTCTGCGAAAACATGTAACATGCTCCAACTCAGGCACTTTAGAGCGGAGCAGTATCGTGTTTATCGGGGCAGTCAGTTTTCCATATCTGGACAAGATCCTGTCCAACATTGCATTCTCGAAAAAAGGGGGCACGTTTGACAAGATAATTTTAGTAGATGGTGACGAGAGCGGCAGCACCT
>CM030176.1:2587812-2590312 GCA_017639675.1 Aplochiton taeniatus
GATTTAGACAGCCCATTCCTATTGGTTCCTCCCAGTACATCCCCAAAATGACCCACAATCCCTCTGTATAACTCGTTACAGAGTGCCTGAGCTACTTTGCCACGGCAACATAACCTTGATTGACAACAACAACAAAGGAGTATCCATACAGTCCATCAGCGCTCCCTTGCTGAGTCTATCTTTGCTCACCAACCCCCAAAAAACAAATGGAAGAAATACTCCTTCAGGCCAAAACCATTAGCAGAACTGGCTTCAATGAGACATGCTATGCTCAAGTCTATCCAACACTGTAGGAAGCTTGTGTGTGTGTGTGTGTGTGTGTGTGTGCGTGTGTGTGTGTGTGTGCGTGCGCTGTGTGTGTTTGTATGTCTGCGTGCGTGTGTGTGTGCGTGTGTCTGTTGTGTGTGTGTGTGTGTGTATGTCTGCATGCGTGCGTGCGTGCGTGCGTGCGTGCGTGCGTGCGTGCGTGCGTGCGTGTGTGAAACTGCCTGTAGTTGCATTGCTTCCCCTTCACAGCCAAGCTCCCTACTGGAGTGACTGGCCTTCCATTAAAACTGTATTTGGAAAACATTAAAAGACGCTTGTCTGACAAAACTGTTGAATTGAGCACGGCAACATTTTTATCAATCAAAGCAATCCCATGCAAGGCTAGATTTAGGAAAGCAACAATGGGCACAGTTATCCAGTTATACAGTTAAACAGTTGAATAGTTAAACAGTTAAACAGTTAAACAGTTATACAGTTATACAGTTAAACAGTTAAACAGTTAAACAGTTATAAAGCATAGCGTCTTAATTGTCCATTTACTTGGGTGAGTGTGTGTGTGGGTTAAGGGTGTGAAGCTAGACCAGGTCAATGGCATCCGCCTGTAGTGTGACACATCTCCCCTCCCTCTCTCTCTCTCTCTCTCTCTCTCTCTCTCTCTCTCTCTCTCTCTCTCTCTCTCTCTCTCTCTCTCTCTCTCTCTCTCTCTCTCTCTCTCCTTCCTTTCTTCCATCCTTTTCTCTCATCTTCCCTTTCTTCCGTTCATATTCAATTCTCTTTATCCCCCAACCCCCCCCCCCCCCCGGTCAAAGTCCAGGTGTCTTGGGAATAAGCGGGGATCTTTTCCTCATTGTTCCCAATCCTAATGGCTCCATCTCCATGAAAACAGGAGGGCAGGGAACCATTACTAATCCTTCCAAGTATTCACAATGTATTAAGGTTACTTTCAGTCACCCGTGCTTCGACCTCCAGTCTCCTTCCCTCGGAAACCCCTTGTCTGTGATCGATTAGCCTTGCCTGGCCCGGTGAAGCCAAGTGTAACTGTCCCAGAAGACCAGACATCTCCGCCGTGGTGGAGCTCAGAGCAGGACTAACTAAACTCTTCCTCTCAACGCCTCTTGTCTCTTTCTCTCCATCATTTCGGTCTTTTTTGTTCGGTTCTAGACCGCTCCCGTCCTCCCTCCATTCGACCTGGTCCTCATCTAGTAAGGCTCCAGTCGAACGATCTCTCTATTGCTCTTCATCAGAACTCTCTCTGAGGGCAGAGCGCCCATGAGGCACGTTGTCCCCTTTTCATTGAAAAGCTTTTCTTTTTGATGCCTCAGGAGGGGGGGTCAGGAAAAAATTGAAGAAAAAGAAAGGATTGCTGGGAACGGAGAGAAGAAAAGATGAGGGAAAAGAGAAGGGAAAAAGAGAGGATAATGAAGGGGGGGAGAAGGCGAGGGAACCAACAGCGAATCTAAGGGCTAATCAAGTTTTCATTACAATCCCATCGATCCACCTACATCACCTAATCGGAGATGGGAATTGTTTTCCTAATGAGCAGGATTCCCGTTTGGGAACAGTGTGTGTGTGTGTGTGTGTGTGTGGGGGGGGGGGGGGGGGGGGGGGGTTGGGGGGGGGGTGGACAGGGTGGATTGATCCCTATGTACAAACACACACACATTACGGAGTAGAGTTGCATAAATACAAAAACACGTACACACACACACACACACACACACACACACACACATGGACATACACTTAGGCACATGCACACACACGTAGACACACACATTGTCTGAAAACTTGCCTCCCTTTTTTTTTATCTGTTTGCATCACCCTAACACAAATATAGCCTCAGTTCCACATGATCTCCATCTGTCCCTCCTCTTTTATCCGCTCCCTTGTTTCCTGTCCTCTCTGATTCCTCCCTCTGTTCCCCGTGCTGGGACGCCGCTCTCGTCTTAATTAACAACGGCCTCTATAACAGGGTCTGACAGACAGGTGGGGAGGGACAGCCGAAGCCTTTGACATGGACGCCAGCCTGCCCGGCGAGCACACGCTGTAAACACACACACACACACACACACACACACACACACAGTCTTGCGCATGCACAACATAACATACATTCTCTATTTCTCACTCTCTCTCTCAGCCAACAACATGTGCGGGGGCAAAACACACACACACACACACACACACACACACACACAGAGATTGAGAAAGATGCACACTAAGAGCCCCAAAC
>CM030176.1:2592812-2597812 GCA_017639675.1 Aplochiton taeniatus
GTGTGTGTGTGTGTGTGTGTGTGTGTCACCACATGACCGAGGGTTACCTTCTCTCGGTTCAAACAGGGAGAAACCCTAACCCTAACCCTAACCCAACCCTAACCCTAACCCGACCCTAACCCTAACATTAACCCCAACCAGAACCACTAACCCCTAACCACTAACCCTAACCCAAACCCCAACCTCTAACCCAAACCCTAACTACGAACCCTAACCTTAACCCTAACCCTAACCTTAACACCAACCTTAACCCTCACCCCAACCACTAACCCTAACCTTAACCCTAACCCTAACCCCAACCCTAACCCTACCCCCCTACACCGAAGCAGTGGATCAGAAACCAACAAATGGCATCAGAATCCAACAAGGTACTTTTCACATCAAGATGATGTCATGTAAGCAAATGAATGTCTGATTCTAACTAAGACACAAAATACCCAGCAGTTGAGATTATTCATGGCCGCCTGCTGCCCTTGTTACTTGCTGAACAGACTGCCGGGGATGCGTTACAGGAATAGGAATCCATTTATTTAGGTTGTTTTTGAATCAATACGTTTTAGCATTTTTTCAACACTCTAAGCTATCATTCATTGGTCTCTAGTGGCATTGTTAGCATTGTAGCTAAATGGGGAAAAAGCAAAAAAGCATCCAAATGAATGTGCCGGGACAACTTCGGGAGACATGGAAGTAAAGTAAACCATAAAAAATAGGGAGCTATCCCTATAACACACACACAACAAGGTGTCAACTAAACCTGCAGCACAAGCCAGTTTACAGGTTTCTTTTTAAATAAACCAGAAGCAAGCATCCAGCCCAATATCTTAATGCTGATTGGCTTTGAGGTCCCAAGAGCGCTACTCCAACTAGTAGGGTAGTGGTCAACAATTAGATGGCCTCGAACAAATGACAGGAAGGAGATTGAGGAAGGATGGGGTGAAGGAGGGAAAGACAGAAAGAAATCACCTTGAACGGATACGGTCTGGTATCGTTTCCATTAAAGAGTGAGGGGAGCTATAGTCCACTGACCCAGGAAAGGCCGCATCTCACCCCATCACGATGTTTTGTACCAACTCATTCGGATAGCACGCAACTGACTCGTGAAAGGAAAATTACTTGAACTAGGCGACATTTAATGCCTTGGAAATAAATACCAGTAAACTAAACACAGCAAGCAGATTACAAATTGTGCACGGTTCAACGGGGAAAATCCGAGCCTAAATTAGTTGGAAGAGCGCTCCCTGTTGGCTTAAAATATATGAGGCTCTATGTTGGAACGTTGATTAGCTGTGGGCTTTACTGGTGCCCAAAAAGCCGATATTGCTCCTGTTCTTTTGGTATTTAATTTTGAGAGGGAAATAAAATGTTGAATGGTCTTGCCTGAGGCAACTTCGAAATTAATATTATAATCGATGAAAAATCTTGTAATCAAAAGACTTCACAATTATAGACGATATCCCGTAAAGCAAATGTAATCAAACCCGGGTCCATAGAGCAGCAGTTATTTCATTTGGCTTCTACCGCATGCTGTCAAAGCGTCCTTTTTCCTAGAAGTTCTTCATTCTCTCCAAGGAGCTAAATATACTTATTATCAACGCGACCTTTAATCTAATGTAGTCGCAATAACGACTGTAGTTTTGATTGCGTAATTAGTTGAGCTTAGTCAGTTTGAATGGAACTCTTAGCTGTTCTTTCTCTTTCTTCCTCTCTCTCTATTTCTCTTTCTCTCTCATACACACACACACACACACACACACACACACACACACACAGACACACACACACACACACACACACACACACACACACACACACACACACACACACGCATAGACAAACTCATGCTGATCTCTATCGCTGCCATTTATTCTTTATCTATTGTGCGAAAGAAGCATTGCACATTGAATGAATCAAATGACTGCACAAGTTTGTTGCTTCAAAAACCAATTGAAATATCACATAGACTTAAAAGTAACATGTGGTCCAATTTATATCAGTGTATTGCAATTTACATTAGCATTTAAAAAATAGCCTAATTATGGCTTAATATTTTTACCTTGTGTGACATCAAAGAAATGTTCGTTGCCTGCTAATAATCCTCAGAAGCTTTATTTTCTGCGGGGTTGTTTCGTTATCCGCTTTCTCCCCAAAAAGCAAACAGTATCCATTCAGGAATACGTCAAAGAATCCCGGCTAAACGCATTCCTGCTGAGATGGTGGTAGCATTTACATAACATAGTTGCAGTTTTGTGCAGCGGGGAATCGGCAAATGCAACACCTGTGCACTTCAAAAACACCCCAAATCAAAGCGCGAGGAACCTGCTCTGATTCAAGCGTAGCCTTGGCAACTCCCCACTGGAGTGGGCATGTGCGCCTAGGCTCCAAGCGATTTGGTAATCCACTTTTTGTATTCCTTGTATATACCCACACCCTTTTGTAATTTTTCATAAAATTCAAACTGAACGATAGCCTACTCTTTCCCCATCTTGAATTAGAGCTATTTTTTTAATTTTGCTTCCATTAGAGTGTAGTTTCGAAGAGAATGTTTCACACAGATAGCCTTTAGACTAGAATAAAAGTGGAGTTGGATAGGTTGCGGGATGTTCACTGTAGCCAAAGGTGCTTGCAGACTGCACAGGGAGGGGAATACTGTATAGAAACCATAGGAGGTCCCTCGCAGCTATCTTTCTGCTTCTCTTTACCGATGCTTTCCCCCTTTTTGTCGTTTTCAAGCCACCCTGCTTTAGGCTGCACCAAAGGGACTTTTTATCCAGTTTACCCTAAAATTTGTAAAAAAAAAACAAAAAAAATTCTGGCTGACTACGTACCTCGTAGCCTTAAATTTAACGATGAGAATAACTGCATTCAAAGACAAAGAAACCCGAGTTCTGTTTTGTCCATTACGGCTCTCGGATAGATCCACTCACTTCACCATATTCGCACAAGAAAAAAACGTTGGTGGGGCGAACTTGCATGCCTGTTGAAACTGCTCAACAACTCGGCTCCGGCATTTTTGCGCCTCCTTGGCGCAACCACGGTGTAACGCTTAATCGATCAAAAAACAGTTAATTGAAAGCACAATTCCCTTCGAACTGACTCATCTAGTAACACTCTTTTCACAGCAGCAATAACACACTTAGGCGACAGCCTAGAAAGTCACATGGAAACAAAATTGTAGTTGTAATTCCGTAAAGAAATGCTGCGTTATAGCACTTGGTGGGGGGCGCGTCTGTGTGATTTCAGAAAATACAGAGACAAAATGACGGGTGTGTCAAGCGGGAGAAAATACTTTCCCTTTAAAATTCTATTTATCTGCAACATTTAAACACATCTGAAACAGTAATTAACCAAGTCAACCAATATTGTATACATTTAAATTAATAATTTTCTGTAGGGGTGCGCATAAAATTATTGCGTCTGCCCGTGAGCGGTCAGCAGAGAATGATAGTGACAGAGTGCAGGATGCGCCCTTACAAACACACAAGTAGTGCACGCAGACCAGGAGATCAGCACCACGGACAGTACCATTCCATGTCTTGGACAGCCTAAAGTGGACGGACAGAGTGGCCGTGATATCAAACGGCGCTCGGTATATTATTTCATATTCTTCCTGAATAGATACAAGTTTAGAATAAGCTGTAACTAGCTAAGTAGTTCACTTAAGACAGATGCTAGCAGTACAGATCCCACAATCTTGTTCTATCAGCCAACTGTTTAATTATAACCTTATTATAAGAGAGTAATTAATGTCAAGAGCTGTGTACCATTTGATCGCGAAACCCAATCGCGAAATAGTGAACCCCGGCTGGGTTGGTTCATCACGGCCTAATGCGGTTAGAGCGTTCATGCTTAGACAACGCGAAATGCGTTGATCATATAAACGCACACACACACACACGCGCGCGCACGCACGCACGCACGCACACACACACACACGGTGTGTGTACAGCAGGTGGTTGAACGGCATCTCATTCAATTTCACCTTTTCCCTTCTGGCCCAAGGAAGGTCATTTGGCCACTTCTTATTGACCGGCAGAGCCTCAGGAGATGTCGTACAGCCCCCCCCCCCCCCCCCCCCCCCCCCCCCCCCGCCCCCCCCCCACACACATCTACTGTAGCTGTCCTTCCCTGACCAAGGGTCCCTGATGGCTGCATCACTTCTCTGTACACTCTGGAAACACACTGCATGGCCAAGTAGACAAATACTTGTGTCAATATAAGAAATATTTAAAATGTTCATACTCTCATCTCACTCTCTTCCCCCCCCCCCCCCCCCCCCCCCCCCCCCCCCCCCCCCCCCCCCCACACACACACACACACACATACACGCACAGCAGCTTAAATCCGGTCACGCACTGTGCAGAACTGACCACCCACATAGAATGGACCATTTAAGGAGTTAAGACATTAGAAATACATAGCTTCCATTAGTCTCCATCGGACGCCATGGGTGGCTGGTTCTCTGATGCCTTCAGCCTATTGATAACGTGGACGGAACTTCCTAAGCGAAGTCTTCTACATAATTCAACCATCTGGACATGTATTGAACAGATTGAGAGGAACAAGGACAATGTCACTCAGTCACATTTATGGGGTCCCCATCACGACGCCAGCTGCCAGACTCGCCAACTGTCGGACCGGCCCATTAACTAACGTAAATGGGTTTGGTACACACACACACGCACACACGCACACACACACACACACACACACACACACACACACACACACACAAACACACACACGCACACACACACACACACACACACACACATACACACACACACACACACGGCTTGCAAAGACAGTCTATCTTCAGTGGAAACTTTGAACTGCCATCCTAAAGGTTTTGTTAAAGTTGTTTGTTTGAATATGTTCTATAGTTTTATATCCTTGTACACGTAATATTGAAGCTTCTTCAATCAATGGCACAACCTTTTGTCAGAGCTGTGGTTTGACTTCTGCCATTAGGGTAGTAAGGGAATTAGAACTAGCTGGTTAAA
>CM030176.1:2602812-2672812 GCA_017639675.1 Aplochiton taeniatus
TGGGTGGGTGAGGGTACTGGCGGGTGAGGGCACTGGGTGGTTGGATGAGGGTACAGGACCCAGAGGGAGGGTGGTCCTGTGCCTGGGCCATCTGGTGCCAGTCGGGGCACTGACCTTCTCATGGTAATGACCCTCCCAGATCATGGAAGGATGGAAAGGCTGGCTGGTGCTCAGTGCTGGGAGGACGCTGGTCAAGACTGTGACGGTAGTGAGACGATGATGATGATGATGATGACGATGACGACAATCAGAGTGTGTGTGTGTGTGTGTGAGTGTGTGTGAGTGTGTGTGTGTGTGTGTGTGTGTGTGTGCGCGCCATTGTTGTGAAGCCGTGCTTTGAAAATAATCACTCAGACCAAGACCCGTCCTGAGACAGTTCACTGTGACGGACAAGAATTTCTGTGTGTGTGTGTGTGTGTGTGTGTGGGGGGGGTTGGTTTGCCCCACTGGATCGATCAACTGTGTCCTAAGAAAAAACATTCAACTGTTGCGTTATGAAAAGAACAATTCACTCTTCTTTTGGTATAAATCCCATCCCCACCGACCAGATCGCAATGCTGCACTGACCCCTACTGGTCAACTTTAACAGAGAGAATATGTCAAATGTTAAATACTGTCTGCAAAAACATTATTATCTATTATTGCGGGACTCACTTTCTATATATTCAAAATAAAATACATGTGTATATAATCTAATTAAATCTGATCGGAAATATTAGACAAATAACCTTGATGTATTTTCAGGCACACACCATTCATGGAGAACACTCCCTTAACAATCGTGCTTGCACAGTCACACCATTTCACTATGGAGGTCTAATCAAACGACAGAGGCTCATTTTATTCAGATATGCTTTCCGAGGCAATAATAAATGTTTTCCCATGCCTCATAGCTGCCATCTTGGGTCTGCTAGACTGATGTTTGTTTGCAATGTCCTCCCAGCCTCTGGTGTTTGTTAAGTGTTGTCTTCGTTGCCTCTGGTGTTTGTTAAGTGTTGTCCTCCCAGCCTCTGGTGTTTGTTAAGTGTTGTCTTTGTTGCCTCTGGTGTTTGTTAAGTGTTGTCCTCCCAGCCTCTGGTGTTTGTTAAGTGTTGTCTTTGTTGCCTCTGGTGTTTGTTAAGTGTTGTCCTCCTAGCCTCTGGTGTTTGTAAAGTGTTGTCTTTATTGCCTCTGGTGTTTGTTAAGTGTTGTCCTCCTAGCCTCTGGTGTTTGTAAAGTGTTGTCTTTGTTGCCTCTGGTGTTTGTTAAGTGTTGTCCTCCCAGCCTCTGGTGTTTGTTAAGTGTTGTCCTCCCAGCCTCTGGTGTTTGTTAAGTGTTGTCCTCCCAGCCTCTGGTGTTTGTTAAGTGTTGTCCTCCTTGCCTCTGGTGTTTGTTAAGTGTTGTCTTGGTTGCCTCTGAGTTGGGGGTGCCTTTGTTAATGTTTATGTCTCTGAACTAACAGGGGAACTTTGAAGAGAGAGGGGGGGAAAAGCAGATCCAATTACACCAGTATTAACATTTCAATAAAGCTGTTTCCATTCTGGTTTATACAAGTTCAAATCTATTAAACTTATTCTCTTTGCATTCCACTCTATACCACCTCTCTCTCTCTCTCTCTCTCTCTCTCTAGCTACAATGGCTTCAGACAGTGTGTGTGTGTGTGTGTGTGTGTGTATGAACATGTGTTTATGTATAATATGCAAACTTTGCTTCCACCATTTGCACATAACCATAGGGACCGTAACAAACAAACACAAAAGATGTTATAAAGATAACTCTTCTGTCTGCAGTTGAAACTGGAAAATAACACTCCACATATTCCATACCAAGGTCACAGTATGTTTTATTAAAAAGCATGTTTAGGTATGGATGTATGTGTGTGTGTGTATGTCTGTGAGATACTTTATGTTATACATGTTCAACCTTCTGCCACGAAGAAGGGCATTTTACCCACAATCCAGGCTGTGGCAGTTCCTCGCCATGGTTACCGCTCCTACGCGTTCCACCCTGGAACAGAGGTTAAAGGAAGAATGAGGGAGGACCCTGATTTAAATAAAATGCATATTCATATCACCGGCCTGATGCATATGCATGCTGCAGACAGAGGAGACAGAGAGAGAGAGAGAGAGAGAGAGAGAGAGAGAGAGAGAGAGAGAGAGAGTTTTGTGATGGAGGGACAGCATGAGGGAAAGGGTAGAGGGAAATGAGGGATGGGGAGAGGGGGAAGAAGAGAGAGGGAGGAAGGGCAGAGAAAGAAGGAAAGATAAGAAGTTGACAGAGCAGGGACACTTTTCCAAACACACACACACACACGACCCCCTTAAAAGTTCCGCTAAATTATTCAGTGGAACAGAAGTGTTGCCCAGGGCGATATTGGTGGTGATGGTTTTCAATCGCCCCACTGTTAACTAACTTGCACTTGACTGACGTGGCCCTGACTATTTCTCATACACACACTCACACAGCGTGGACCTGACCATCTCATACATACACACACACACACACACAGACACACACACACACACAAACAGCGTGGACCTGACCATCTCATACACACATACACACACACACACACACACACACACACACACAGCGTGGACCTGACCATCTCAAACACACACAACGGCTGGCCACTAACTATGACATGATATGCAACCGCTTATGTGCATACTGTAGCAGGCTGAGAATGCCATGGCTCACAGCTCACAGCCAGACGGCTCATCGTAAAACATACAGACCCCACTGTGAATCAAGGTTCGCTTTAAAATCCCCCTCCCGTGAAAATCAAGTTTTGAACGTTGTTAACATGTCCTTGTGGAGTTTTTCGAGTGCTACAAGACATATCAGGAGCAAAATAAGTAGCCGACGCCATGGCTGAGGGTTTCTGCTTTGAAACTGCACCAAGGACAGTCTCAAACGGGCGAGTTCAGACAAGCCAGATTAGTGATGTCACAAATTTGTAAGTAACCAAACACGGTCATGGGCGCAGCGGCCTGGGTTTGATTCCGGCCCGGGCCCTTTGCTGCATGTCCTCTCTCTTTCTCTCTCTCTCTCTCTCTCTCTCTCTCTCTCTCTCTCTCTCTCTCTGTCTCTCTGTTTCTCTCTCTCTCTCTCTCTCTCTCTCTCTCTCTCTCTCTCTCTCTCTCTCTCTCTCTGTCTCTCTGTTTCTCTCTCTCTCTCTCTGTCTCTCTCTCTCTCTCTCTCTCTCTCTCTCTCTCTCTCTCTCTCTCTCTCTCTCTCTCTTATGCTTATGTTGTACGAGACAACGCTAGGACTGAGACGTACGGCTTCCCTTCAGGACGAGACAGACCCTCTTCATCAATCACCGCTGACATGATGAAGGAATTTATACACACACCTAAAGGACCGCAGTTCCACTGGGTAGGAAGACATGGGTAATCAAATTCCAACAGATATCATTACGTTGGGCTCAACACTGACAATGTGTAAACGAGGAATCACAGTGCACTTACTGTCTGACTCCGTTTCCCAGAAGTCTGTGTTTCTCAGACTCCACAGTACACTTTCCCCTTGGACCTTTCACCTCTGAACCCTGGAAGAGGTGGGTGTTCTTCCACGGTGTGGTACAGCCTGTCCATCTGTTTCCCTGGAGATGGAAGGAGGGAAGAGAATAGAGGAGGAGAGGGATGAGTAGGGTGGCGTCGGAGGGATGGAAACTGTGTTTTTTTCTCTTGTTTCTTTTTAACAACCTCTTTCCCGGTCTCCATCTTTTAAACACACACGCACACACACACACACACACACACACACACACACACGCTTCATGTAGAGGGATGGTTAATTGCAATTTGTCGTGGGTGTCCGCTCGAAGGAGGTTTGTGGATATATGAGAGTGGTACCACACACACACACACACACACACACAACTTCCCCCCTATCTACGTCAACTCGGCACACCCACGTTTTTTCCTTACAACGCAGAAAACCAACTGCCGGTATTAGCATTGCGTGGCCTTGGCAACAGCCTGGGCCGTCCTTGAGAATCCCCGGGCCCTGGACAGAATGTTCTGAATGGACCCGCTCCCCTATCAACCAACCAATCACGTTAAGCCTGCCATCCGGTACGGGCCCACCACCTCTGAAGGACGAAGACTGGGAATCCAATGGCAAGTCTGGAATAGGACCATAGCAAGTGAGACTGGCGATGAAAGGCAAATAATGATAGGGCAATAGATGGAGCTGTACTGTGTGTGTGTGTGTGTGAGTTTGCGTGTGTGGTGTGTGTGTGTGTGTGAGAGAGAGCGACAGCAAAGCCCTGATCGGTGACAGCCCTACATCTCCGAGCTGTCTTGTCTTTTTCTCAACCAACCCTCAACACCTCTCTCTCTCTCTCTCTCCCACCCTGCTTCCTTTCATCTCTCTGTCTCTATATCTCTCTCTCTCTCCCCCTCTCTCTCTCTCTCTCTCTCTCTCTCTCTCTCTCTCTCTCTCTCTGTCTCTCTGTTGTCCAGTGGAGAACGACTGACTGCATCCACACAGCACCTTTACGCTCTGAGGAGTCTGATGTGGCAGGGAATCCAAAATACTTTCCAATTCCCCCCGTCATCCATACCATTGTTCAGTGACTTCCTTTGCCAAGAGATGGTCTTGAAGAAGTGTCAAAGTAAGGAGAGTTCCTGGAATATTTGAATGGATCCTGAAGTCGTTCGAATGCATTATTTCAGAGGTTTGTTAGGTGGTGCCATCTGCTGGCAGGAGAAGGTCGTTACAGGGGGCAGTGTAATCCTGCATCACACAATTACACATCTATTTCGTTGACTCTAAAAGCAATGCATACAACACTGAAATAAGAGTATATTCATAAATACACACAACTGCAAACAAACTGCAGCAGAAGAAGAACAAAGAACTTCAACTCCCCCACATGCGGGTCTGCACTGGCTGATTTGTAAACGCTGGTGGACTGTCAGTGTGTGTTGAACGTGTCATCATGCCACACAAAGGGACAGCCATGGCCGTATCCGTCATACTTCCGATGTTCAGAGTACACTCCATGAACGTATCAACACCTTAACGCATAAAGTTCAAAACCCAGGGTGTGTGTGTGTGTGTGTGTGTGTGAACATAGAAAGAAGCTCAGAGCGCCACATCTAACAGTGCAGCTTTGTTAAGTAGGCCGTCGTTGTGTGCGCGCGTGTGTGTGCAAAAGTATAAGCGTGTACATTTTTTGCATACGTGCACATAGCGCACAGAGTAGCGTACGTACACGGGTGTGTGTGTGTGTGTGTGAGTGTGTCTTAGTGCTGTCTCTGTGCATTTTGGTTTGTGCTCAGACCTTCTTTGCATGCAACCTATTCAACATCCTCAAAACAAGCCGGCAGCAGAGGTGTTGTTTACGCAAGCACAGCTTACCGCCGCATCACATCCTGGCTGCAACACGGCCACGGCGCTCGACTCTCTGTTCTGCAGGGGGGAAGAGAAGCAGCTGCTTTGGGCGGCGGTGCTCGTGGCTGAGCGGCAGGCTGACGGCTCCAGTTCGGCTGTTTTATCGACCGGGTCTCTCCGAAGCTTTATGGTAAGGGACTACAGAGAAACGAGTTTTTTTTTTGTTTTTTTTACTTTCATTTGTTTTCAAGATTAAAAAAAAACACTTTATGGAGTTCCTATTTTCTTGCTCTTTCTCTTTCTTTCAACACCCCTAGAACGTTAATAAAAATACTCCTATCTCATTTTCTCTCTGTCTCTGTCTCCCTCTCTCTCTCTCTCTCTCTCTCTCTCTCTCTCTCTCTCTCTCTCTCTCTCTCTCTCTCTCTTCCTGTATCTCTCTGTTTCATCGCTCTGTCTATCTTTTTTTTGTCTTCCTCCTTCCCTAGGCCCTGTGTCATGGAGGCCACCGCCAAGTTCGACTTCACTGCCACGGCAGACGATGAGCTATGCTTCAGGAAAGGAGAGCCAATGACAGTAGGGACATTTCTAAACACGTTTTCTAAGAACAAAGCAGAGACGGATATCACAATCCAACATCTTTTAGCGTTCGACTAAGCAAATAATATTAGTCTGCAGCTAAAAATAACTTGTGAGACAACGTGAAAATAATTCAACCCTTTCTGCGTCCTCCTTGGCCAGTATATGTCTCTCTGACAGGAGAGATTTCTGACTGATTATCTCATCCGAATGTAGACATGGTTTGTTTAGCTGGCAGTCCACTAGTTCCATGGTTAGTACTTTTCAGACAGGGCTTGTGGAACATAGTTCTGACCATCCCAACTCTGAACATATAACATAACTTATATATATATACAAATAACTTCATACTTGGTAGGTGTTGAATCTATTTACTGGATTGTTGCTACTGTAATATGTATCTGAGATACCATGTCACTTGTAAACAATCCAGGAACAGACTGACCACAGGTAAAGTGGAGTATCTATCTCTCTGTTGTCCCAGGCCAAGGATGACATGTTTAACCTCTCTCTCTCTCTCTCTCTCTCTCTCCCTCTCTAGATAATTGGCACCACTGATAACTGGTTCAAGGCAGAGCTGAATGGTGAGCAGGGGTTCGTCCCTAGGAACTACATTGACTTGGATCTTCC
This sequence comes from Aplochiton taeniatus, assembly GCA_017639675.1. Lineage (NCBI taxonomy): Eukaryota > Metazoa > Chordata > Actinopteri > Galaxiiformes > Galaxiidae > Aplochiton > Aplochiton taeniatus. The sequence continues at coordinate 2,609,347 of CM030176.1, forward strand.
CAGGTACAGTGAGTGGCTCATGGAGACCATTTTAATATAACATAATATTAAATAATCATATATTTGTAATACTGAGACCTAGCACAGTAAATAACAAACAGACTAAGAGTATTATTTTGGTTGAGTAATAATAGTAAGTATTTGTTTGGTATGGTTACTGTGGAAATAATACAGTATATTTTTAATATAATATAATAGTATTGATATATTATAATCAATGTAAGAATTAGTTCACAAATGGATAAGACTTCATACTCATTTTTTTAAGGAAAATATAATGATAGCAGTTTTGTCGTTTTGAAAAGAAAAGCATAATGGAGTTCCCATGTGCCAGCAGTGGGTAGTGTAGCTAGGGTTAGGGTTAGGGCTATCAGTAGTGTCTGCTAGGGTTAGGGTTAGAGTTAGTGTCTGCTAGCATTAGGGTTAGGGTTAGGGCTATCAGTAGTGTCTGCTAGGGTTAGTGTCTGCTAGGGTTAGGGTTAGTGGTGTAATGGGGTTAGGGTTAGTGTCTGCTAGAGTTAGGGTTAGGGTTAGCGTCTGCTAGGGTTAGGGTTAGAGTTAGTGTCTGCTAGGGATAGGGTTAGCGTCTGCTAGAGTTAGGGTTCGGGTTAGGTCTATCAGTACTGTCTGCTAGGGTTAGTGTCTGCTAGGGCTAGGGTTAGAGGTGTAATAGCCGCCACTGTGAGGAAGCTGAACTCTCAGGGCAGTCCCACACCGTTGCTAGGCAGGCCTCCATAACAGCACTTCTTCTGCTTCTACTGTGACATTGCAATCTCATCGTGAGAGACTACATTATCAACCTACATGAATAAAGGAAGGTGTCACATGGTTTCACAATGGGGCTCCCTCTCATACCCCCCCCCCCCCTTCTTCCCCCCTCTCCCTCTGCCCCGTCCCCCATCCCTCTCCCCCTCCCTCCCACCTGCCTCCCTGTCAATTGCTGTTAACTTTAACCCCCCACTTCCCTCCTATCCCCCCCTCCCCCTGCGGTCAGCTGGTACCAGGAGTCTTCCAGTCGAGGGGACGCCCAGGAGAGGCTCATGACACAGCCCCTGGGTTCCTTTCTCATACGCGGCAGCCAGAGCTCCCCTGGAGACTTCTCCATCTCTGTCAGGTCAGTGAGTGTGTGTGTGTGTGTGTGTGTGTGTGTGTGTGTGCGCGTGCAGGCGTGTGTGCATTTATTCCCAACATACAAATGACAACTTAAGAAACATATTGTTTGTGCATAAACTTCCATTGAAATAATTGTTTAGTGTACATCATTCAACATCTCTTATTCGTATCCCCATGATGTATCAACACACCCGTTTCTCTGCTACAAGGGACAACACAGGAAAACATGACGCTGAACACACCTTTTCAGGTCTATCAACGGATTTGAGAGTGAAGAATAAACCACCCCCACTGCCTCGTTTTCTGTTTCTACCCTCCGCCCCCCCCCCCCCCCCCTCTCTCTCTCTCTCTCTCTCTCTCTCTCTCTCTCTCTCTCTCTCTCTCTCTCTCTCTCTCTCTCTCTCTCTCTCTCTCTCTCTCTCTCTCTCTCTCTCTCTCTCTCTCTCTCTCTCTCTCTCTCTCTCTCCCTCCCCCACAGACATGAGCGAGATGTGCAGCACTTCAAGGTGATGAAGGACAGCAGGTGGCAGTATTACCTCTGGTCGGTCACATTCGCCTCCCTCAACAAGCTGGTGGACTTCTACAAGGCCAACTCTGTGTCCAAAATCAGCCACATCTGCCTCTTGGACTGCCAACAGGTGCCTCCACTCAGACAGCAACACCACACATTCTCAGGCAACACAGCTAGCTTTTTACTCCCAACTATGGTTTTGTTTATCTTACTTTTGGCATGTGGATAATGTGTGATTAAGAAAATAAAGAGGCACTTCATATTGTTATGGACGCTAACCATCCTATGCTATTCGGTACAGGAGAATGGGTACAGCTCACTGCCAGAGGCTGTGTCACACCACCCACCAGCGCCAAGGCCACCTCCACAGGTATGGGAAATTAAATGAGTGAGGGTATAACTATACTATATATATATATATATATATAGTGTGTCTGTGTGTGTGTGTGTGTGTGTGTGTGTGTGTGTGTGAGAGAGAGAGAAGACTGTGGATCTTTGCCAGTGTGAGTGCATCTACTTAAGCAATTTTGCGTCTGCCTGCCTGCCTGCCTGCCTGCCTGCCTGTCTGGATGTCTGGATGTCTGCCTGCCTGCCTGCCTGCCTGCCTGTCTGCCTGCCTAACACCCACTGCGTGTTTCTCCCAGAAACTGCCCTCAGTGGGGCGTGTCAGAGCTCTGTACGACTTCGGCGCCGAGGACAAAGACGAGCTGGACTTCCGCGCCGGTGACGTCATCGAGGTTCTGGAGCGCCCCGACGCGTCTTGGTGGCGAGGCAGCCTGGGCGGCCAGACGGGTCTCTTCCCCTCCAACTACACCGCGCCTGTATGAGTGGGTCGGGATGTCACGGGAGCTCGCTCCCCGTGACTGGACACCTCGTCCGCGTCTCCTTTCTGCTTTTCTCGCATTAAGATCCGTACAGATTTATTGCTTAGCGTTGTGTGCGCAATCCTGTTTTAAGAGAACAAAAAAACTCTGACAAAACGGTTTTACGCTTAGGTAAAAAGAGCGGTTACATTTGTTCTATCTCGCTCTTGTTTTTTAGCTATTCGTATTTGGAAACACAATTCAAAGTTGGACAAGACTGTCCCACTGGCGGTATATATTTTTCCTAACTGTCAAATATAGACTAATAAAGTATTTTGTGTAAATGTCTTTGTAATCATATTATGAACTGCAAGGGGTCACATAACATTATACTGAAATAATGTAATTACGCATCTCCTTTATCTCCTGCAGTTCTGATTAAACTGTGGGCCTACTATACTGCAACACATCATCTACGATTACTACGTTAAGTACAAGCTAAGTTTGGCTGTTACTTGTTTTGAAAATCACAGCAATTCCCGGAAAGACCGCAATATGTACGAATCCGTCTGGCTAATCGGGAGCTGACACTTACCCCAGTCAAAGTTTAAGGCTGCTCCGCCTCTTAAATGAAACATTTAAGCGCACCTTCATACGTCATACGGGCAGGTAAATAGCTGACATGTTAAACCAAAGGTCCGACTGACATCGACTGCTAAAAAAACGCAGAACCAAGCACTAGGCTGCTTTAGTTCCAGTAGGCAAGCTGCCATGGCCGAGTCCCAGATCATGTGCATGGAGGACGGCCAAATCAAGGAGAAGGTCCCGGAGTCCAAACCAGAGTTCTACTACAGCGAGGAACAGCGCGCAGCTTTGGAACAACTTTTGAGAAACGGCGACGGTGCCTTCAAAACGCGATTGAAAGAAGACAATGTAAAGGACTTTCTTTCAGCTCGAGAAATTAAATCCCTTCAAAACAGTTTCACCCAGTATCGATCGGAAACAGACACAGACACGGAGTCGACGTCGAATTCTGGAGCTGCGGGTTCCAAGGCGGACTCTGGAGTCCATTCAACGTACTGGCCGGAAATGTCAGATAACGAAGTTCCACCATTGGATATTGGATGGCCCAATGGGGGCTTCTTTAAAGGGGTCACGCGTGTTGAAGTCCATACGCACCCACCTAAGGACAATGGGCCCCATATCAAAGAAGTCGTGAGAAAACTTATTCAGGAAGCCACTAAGGTAAACGTCGAAGAGTATGGGTCTTTAAATTATTCTGTAAACTAGGCCCTGTGTGGGTTACGAGTTCGCAAACACAATCCGTTGTTTAGGCCTGCTTTTATTTCAATATGAAATGGTGATATTGGTAGGCTACAATTGTAAACTTCATTACAAGGGGGTCAAGACTGAAAGAAAGGGGGCTGTGGCAGTGGCCAAAGAAATGCCACTACATGTTCAGAATGAGAGCCCGTTGAAGATCTGAGTGCCATGCCCCTTTCCCTAGAATGCCATCAGCCTGTTGGTAAACAACTAGCCCTGACAGCTATGGGCACAGGCACTCTAACTATTCCGTCATCACAGGTTGAACCGATCACGTTCATCCAGGCGCATTCAGGTCGTGTTCCTTTAATTGTTTATGAGTTATTCACAGGGATCTCGACTTCACACCCTCCCCACGTCTGACTGACATACCCCGTGACTCGTAGCTTGAGCCAGGCATCTTCCCCAGCCCTTGTGCAGCGGGTGGGTGGTATGAGTATTAGATGAGTGGTAGTGATTGATTCACGCTTGACAAGATGGAGTGGGTTCGCTTGTTTGAGTTGCCCGCGGTAACGTTTGCTCACCGGCTCTGCTTAGCGCTGAGTCATCACGCCCCGGACTGGACTGGCTGCTCCCATTGTTCAAATAGTTGGACTGCATGAGGTTTACCCTTCAATCCCTTTCTGTTTCTCTCTCTCTCTCTTTCTCTGTCTCTGTCTGTCTGTCTGTCTGTCTGTCTGTCTGTCTGTCTGTCTGTCTGTCTGTCTGTCTGTCTGTCTGTCTGTCTGTCTCTCTCTCTCTCTTTCTCTCTCCCTTTCGCATTCTCTCGCCCTCTTTTTCCATCTGTCTCTTTCTTACTCTCCCACTCTGTATTCCTATCTTGCCTATAGTCTTTCCGTTTCTTTCTCTCCCTTCCTCCTGCTTTATACCCAGACCAATGTTCTCCCTATTGGTTTGTCCCCTCGTTGTCTTTGCTTCTCAGTGATTCAGTAGATATTGTAAGCGGTGTGGTTAGTTTGTTTATTGTGAGCTATGGGAGAGGTGTGAGGCTAGTATGCATGCTTTCTCTAGCCGCTTTTCGACTGCAGGTATTTTCTCCAGGAACAAGGAACCTTTGGAGGAATTCTGTCATTTTTGACCGCAGGGATCAGGGTCTAAATTTAGTTCCGGGGACATTATTTCACCCCCCGAAAGTCCCTGCTCGGGAGGTACTATTTTTCGAAAGTACAGGATTTTTGGGAGGTGGGGCTTGCAGCGCTGAATATACCTGATTGGTTGAGTACCGGGATAATTTTAATCTTCGCGGGTCTTTGGACTGCGGTGAATACGAAAGGGGCTGAATTTTTTAGTTCCTTGAAAAGTAGTTCCTGGGACTAAAAGTTCTAGATTCTTTAGGTCGAAACACCCGCCTCAATTTACACCGCTATTGGAACTGCTTGTCGAATGAACAAGGAAATAGGAAGGTTGATTGCGTGTGTGTGTGTGTGTGTAATGTCCATTTTTTGTGGCTGTGTTTGTACACAGTTCAACATAGTCCCTTTTTCACCTATGAGAAAACAGAAAGCAAAATATTTATCTTATTTCTGTGTACAAGAAAACAAGTATTCACACACACACACACACACACACACACACAATAACTCTTTCACACACACATATGCTGTATCTAAGTATACATACAAACATATACTATCACTCTCTCTCTCACAGACACACACACACACACACACACGTGCAGCACACTTTCACTCCAATGATAACAAAGCTTGAACAACTGGTTTATCTCTATGTTAAACTGAGACTCTCTGTCATAGTTGTGCGTTTGTTCTGCTAATGCACACTCCCTGCTGGGTGGCTTTGGCTGGGTGTCATAAGTGTTGGAATTGGAACATCATTCTTTGTTTCAATTATGCTCCTCTTATGTTTGACCTTTGTGTTTGCTCTAACATGATTAGATAAGACTGCTGCTGGTTGCTTTCTCCATGAAACAATGTGTACTGTATGTCACCATGTGTCCTTTATTTTTACTTCTTTGTAGGTCAGACTTGCATCTGGGATTTCAGTTTAATATTTGTGTGGTAATATCTCACTGCTTCATATTTCACGAAACAAGACTGTATTCCAACATGAATATGAAACCAGAACAAGTCTGACGTATTTCCACAGACATATGAAACCACACCAGATATTGACATAGAAATATGAAACAAGACTAGGTATTACCATAGAAATATGTAACAGGACCAGCTATTACCACAGAAATATGAAGTAAGACAAAGTGTGAACAGGTGTTAACACAGAAATATGGAATTAGACCAGGTAATACCACAGAACTATGAAATAAGACCAGGTATTACCACAGATCTATGAAATAAGAGCAGGTAATACCACAGAACTATGAAATAAGACCAGGTAATACCATAGAACTATGAAATAAGACCAGGTATTACCACAGAACTGTGAGATAAGACCAGGTAATACCACAGAACTATGAAATAAGACCAGGTAATACCACAGAACTATGAAATAAGAGCAGGTAATACCACAGAACTATGAAATAAGACCAGGTATTACCACAGAACTGTGAGATAAGACCAGGTATTACCACAGAACTATGAAATAAGACCAGGTATTACCACAGAACTGTGAGATAAGACCAGGTATTACCACAGAACTGTGAGATAAGACCAGGTATTACCACAGAACTATGAAATAAGACCAGGTAATACCACAGAACGATGAAATAAGACCAGGTAATACCACAGAACTATGAAATAAGACCAGGTATTACCACAGAACTATGAAATAAGACCAGGTATTACCACAGAACTATGAGATAAGACCAGGTAATACCACAGAACTATGAAATAAGACCAGGTAATACCACAGAACTATGAAATAAGACCAGGTATTACCACAGAACTATGAAATAAGACCAGGTATTAACACAGAACTATGAAATAAGACCAGGTAATACCACAGAACTATGAAATAAGACCAGGTATTACCACAGAACTGTGAGATAAGACCAGGTATTACCACAGAACTATGAAATAAGACCAGGTATTACCACAGAACTATCAAATAAGACCAGGTATTACCACAGAACTATGCAATAAGAACAGGTATTAACACAGAACTATGAAATAAGACCAGGTATTACCACAGAACTATGAAATAAGACCAGGTATTACCACAGAACTATGAAATAAGACCAGGTATTACCACAGAACTATCAAAAAAGACCAGCTTTACCACAGAACTATGAAATAAGACCAGGTATTACCACAGAACTATGAAATAAGACCAGGTATTACCACAGAACTATCAAAAAAGACCAGCTTTACCACAGAACTATGAAATAAGACCAGGTATTACCACAGAACTATGAAATAAGACCAGGTATTACCACAGAACTATCAAATAAGACCAGGTATTACCACAGAACTATCAAATAAGACCAGGTATTACCACAGAACTATCAAATAAAACCAGGTATTACTGCTATTATTTCTGTATAAGCACGGTAGACTTGTTCTTGTCTCATATTCATGTGTGTGTACGGTGGACAGGTCAGCTTGTAACAGCTTGTTGTTTTGGTGTAATAAAAGAACATTTCACCCTTGTCTACTCAGCATGCAGGTACACCCCGAATCACACAGCTTAAACGCCACAAACACTCCAAGCCCAAGAAATACTGTACAATAGCACATATCGGTCTTAGTCAGATAGAAGTATGGTATATTGTTTTCTAGGTCACTGACTATGAGCTGTGTTATATCTTAAACAAAATGGCATTTAGTCATCTTGCTGTTGAGTCGGATGTTTCGTTTTGCCCCAAACAGGAACTTCTGCATTGTCCTTGGGACAGTCGGATTCCCCCGCAATCAGTCATCTGCAGAAAGGAAAAAGTGAAAGCTGTCCAGAGATAGTTTATGAGGAGAGCGTAATGATTACTGACTGTCCTGAGCCGTTCAAAGGGCAGTTTGGAGGCGATGAGATGAGCTGTTAGGGAGGCTGGCACCCACGTTAGATTATTATATTGTAATATTACATTCTGATGCAAGGCTATTGCCTTATATCTGTTTTTCTAGGGCCGTTTGGAAGTGATGAGATGAGCTGTTTGAAGGCCTTCTGCCAGCGTTAGATTGTTAGATTGTTCCCTTATATCTGTTTTCCTAGGCTATAATCTGCATTGGTTTATAAGTCAACATGTATTGATAGTGAATAGATAAGAACATAAGAATTGTGCCCAGTTGACCCAGTGCTCTTATTAAAATACAAACTCCTGTCTTTTTTAATTAGTTTATTATGTTATTTAATTTGATAGTTGTACACTCTGCTAGTGCCTCTTACTAAAATACTAACCTGTCTTTTTCAAGTAGTTTCTTTTGTAATTGAATCCACAGTTGTAAACTATACTAGCACCTGAAAACTAAAATTCAAACCTCTTATGTTTTTCAATCTGTTTCTTTTTAAATGTAATTAATAGTTGTCAAGTTGTAAAGTAGTAATGCTGTCAACATAGAGTTGATTAAACTTGTTATGCATCATGTCTTCCATTTCTAAATGTTTTCCATGCATAGCATTGAATCATAGTCATAGTGTAGAGCTCTTCCTGGTATCCGTTGGTTGTTGTTGTTGTTGTCATGTTGACATGACAACATGTCCTCATCCTCCCTCTGCTCCTCCTCATGCTCCTCCTCCCCCTCCTGCTCCTCCCCCTCCTGCTTTTCCTCCTCCTGCTCCTCTTCCTCCTCCTCCTGCTCCTCCCCCTCCTGCTTTTCCTCCTCCTGCTCCTCTTCCTCCTCCTCCTGCTACTCCCCCTCCTCCTCCTCCTCCTCCTCCTGCTCCAGGTTTTGGCGGTGGTGATGGACATGCTGACGGACCTCCAGATCTTGCAGGACCTGCTGGACGCCACCACGCGCCGCTCCGTCCCCGTCTACATCCTGCTGGACGCCGCGGCCCTACCTCACTTCCTGGACATGTGCCAAAGGCTGAAGGTCGGGGTGCACCATCTCCGGGTGAGGACTCATTTTACGAGCTGGAGGGACACTTTGCTGCTCCGCCTCTACCGTTTCTAACGATTGAGCACACCTTCATACGTCATGCTGACAGTTACAGAGGGGGCATAGCACTCCCCTGCCGTACTCCACTTCCTGTTTTGGGGGTACAGCCTGGTTGTTAACATACGGTACTGAATAAGCAGGGATTTGATGCTGTTTGGTTACCTTTCTGGCGCTAAAGCGCAGCCATACACATCAGCAATCTTAAACAACAATAATAATTACCATGGCAATAATAATAGCTAATATTGTCTTGTTGAACTGGGGTGGGTTAAGTTTATTGTATTTTTACAATTGCATTACGTTTAAGCTGCCTTCAGTTGATTTACCCCTTTTTAGGAATACTCTTGTTTTATAAATGACTAAAATGATAAATGAAGTTCCATTACTGTGAAAGTATGTGAAGAGTTCAATGAGAGGTCTCCTTTGACTGTGGGAGTGTGTTTGGCGTTTCAGAACCTGCGGACGCGGACACTAGAGGGCACTGGACTAGGCCTCTCCTTTGGAAGGCTGCCAGGATCACTGTGCAGCAGATACATGCTAGTGGACGGAGACACAGTCATGTTCGGCTCCTACAAGTGAGAACACTCTACGGGAGTGTGTGTGTGTGGGTGTGTGTGTGTGTGGGTGTGTGTGTTTATCCTCAATTTGTGTTTTGTCTGCCAATGGCACAGTGTTTTCAATCCTGTTTGACACACATCTCTTTGTTATCTGCGCTTACATGTATGTGTATGTATATATATAGCTAATTTATTGCGTGTATATATATGCAGTACTATGCGAAAGTTTTAGGCAGGTGTGAAAGAATGCTGGAAAAAAGGAAGAAGAAACCAAAGAGTGGTCTCAGCAAATATTGATTTGATTTAGATTGACAAGACACACTTTGCATTTAGTTAATTGATAAAAACAAACTATTAACACTCCAATTTTTGAAAGCATTCTTACCTTGCACTCCTGCATAAAACCTTTACACAGTACTGTATATATATATTATAACTTACGTTACACTTTATGACCTCTCCCTATCCTCTCCTCCCGGTCAGTTTCTCCTGGAGTACCTCCCGCATCGACCGAAACCTGATCACTGTGATGACGGGCCACGTGGTGGACGTCTTCGACCGGGACTTCCGCGAGCTCTACGCCATGTCCTCCGAGCTGGACCTCTACAAGGAGTTCCACCTCAACCCTCCGCCCTCCCTGACCCAGCCCGTGAGGCCCAAAACCGGCCCCAAAACGGAGGTCAAAGCGGAGGTCAAACGGTTGCCCGCCACCACCTCCCGTTTCCAGGTCAGCCTGGGTGACACCAGGGGCGGCCTCCAAGTGCCCGCGCACAAATACTACAACCCCAAGTACTCTCTGGTGTTTGGGGACGGGGCGGGCCTGCCGGGGTCCTCGCCGGGGTCCTCGCCGGGCCTCTCAGGCAGAGGACGGGCAGCCGTGGCGCCGGAGGAGCCTGGGAGGTCGAGCCAGGGGAGCGAGCGGCTGGACACGCTCTCTCCGCTCCCCTCAGACGCCGCCTCCAGGAAACCTGCCGGCGGTAAGCACCGCCCCTCCTTGAGGAAACTGTTCCGCCGCCGGTCGTCCGGTAAGAACTCGGTCGCCGAGGGTGACAGCGCGGCGAGCAGCCCGGCCACGTCGCCCACGGCGACCACAGCGCCCACGGCGACCACGTCGCCCACGTCGCCCACGGCCAGAGGTTTGGAAGAGCTGGGCGACAGCTTTGAGGTGGACGTGAAAACACAGCCGTCTAAGTGGGGCAGGAAGCCGTCTAAGCTGGGCCGGAAGAGTGTGTCTCAGCCCACGATCAACACCATGGACACCCAGAGTGAGTGAGAGAGGAGAGGGGCAGGGTGACACTGCGGCAATGGTTGACCTGCTGTTGAGTGTGAATCCGATCTCTTCCACTTCCATTCCTAATTTTTGTTGTATTTTTTCTCTTTATCGTCTTATTCTCTCTATAGCTCTAATTCTATAAACTATTCTGCACTTATCTGGTTAGATGCCAAACTGCATTTCGTTGCCTCAGTACTATACAATAAAGCTGAATTTAATCCAATCGGATCTAATCCAATCTCTTTTCCTTATTTTCAACAGGCATGAAGAGTCAATCCAAGAGGGAGTGCAGTGTGTCCTAAAGCCCGACTCCGTGACTAACCAGTGTTTGAAATGGCCGACAGGATCTAAACTGGATTTACTGGACTTCTTTGTTTTCAAAGTATATACCAGGCTAATATTTCTTGTCAAGTGAACGTATCCCAGGTGTTGAAATGCGGCCTTTAAGTATGTGAATCGGAACGAATGTGTTGGGATGTTTAATTGACTGTGTGATTATTTACTGCTGTGAATAAATTGCCTGTTGAAGGAGAATTGCAGTAGTGACACTTTGAATGTCAATGCGTGTTAATGGTGTTATTGTCACCTGTATGAGCTTACTGCCTCCCTGTGGTCAGACATGGTGCAGACTGTGGGACCTAGTATTCATAGTCAGAAACTACCTTTAGTTTATCATTAGATGTAGCAGGATCTCTCTCTCTCTCTCTCTCTCTCTCTCTCTCTTAACAGAACTAACCTCGCAGAGAGGAACCACAGGCCTGAGCGGAACTGAGCCACCAAGCTTGACGTGGCGCAACCCAAAAACAGGAAATGTCAGATGGAGCACAAAAGCTGCAAAGACAGACTGCACTTAGATGAAGCCTTACACACAGGCCTAAATGTCACTTAGATGAAGCCCTACACACAGGCCTAAATGTCACTTAGATGAGGGTTGGTACCTGCTTCTGCAGACACCATAGAGACAGGGACCACTTGTAAAACACTGATAGTCTGAGTGTATGTGTGTGTGTGTGCGTGTGTTTGGGTGTGTGTGTGCGCATGTGTTTGGGTTTGACGGAGGTTTAGCAGGCAATGCCTCTTACATGGGGGTCATCTGACGGATAGCAGTACCACTATTTATATTGTTCCTAGAAAGGCCAGCAGGGGTCACCTCTCTCTCATCCTCATCTCTTTTCACCATTTGCCCTTCTTGTTTCCTCATGTTTTCCTCTAAAGGCCCTTTTCAGCTTCTTCCAAGTGTTTCAAAGAGGGTGTCAAGGACCGAAAGTTACCTCAGCTTACACGTGAAATACATTAAGTAACGGTAGCAGCACGGTATTAAATGAACAATAACTTCCTCCCTGTAAACAGCGTCGTGTGACACTAACTTATGCACACACTCACAGAAAAGTAGGAAGTGAGACTTGCTGAGAGCACAACCCTAACCGGGCCTTGTACTGCTTGCGGAAAACATGAATAAAACATGAATACTTGAACCCTTAAGAACTCTATGGCATCGATTTCAGTGCAAGTGATATCATCCTATCATTAAGAACAAATCCCTACAGAAACTTCTAATCCCTACTCTTCTTCCTTCTTAGCCATTGGCTGTTGTTGTTTTATTGATAGGTTGGTTGATTCCAGGAAAGTAATTTTCACTTCCTCATTAGATTACTAGTATATCTTTTCATGAGGAAGTAATGACAGAGATTAAGATATACTAGTAATTACAGAGATTAGAGATACTAGTAATTAGAGATTAAGAAATACTACTTATTTGAGCACAACTCCTTTCAAAACCAGAATTAAGAGTTTACTCATCAGTTATGGTGTGAGAGGTTCGTGTGTTTAGGTGCTGTGTATGTTCTGATGGGAAACACTGGTGTAATTCATTTCTTCATCATTAAATGCTTTTGGAAAACGATACAGCATAACTCAAACATTTGCAATTACAATGGAACACTGTCAAACAGAGTCTGTGACATCTTTATTTTTTTATAAATATTTAAGGAAGACTTCAATTAGAACATACCAGAGAAGGCTGCTACCAGTTTCCCGATTGTTGCTGTAACAGTTCTGTAACAGTTAACTGTAGACAAAATATAGTCTGTAGACAAAAAATAGAACATCCTGAACAGGAACTTATACAAGACATGCTACAGTAACAACGCACAAATCCTAAAAATCCAAACACATTCCAAACAAAAGTAGACAAAAAAAACAACAACATATAATACAGCATCAGGTACATCTGAGGTGCATAAAAAGATGCTCTATCGCTATATTTGAGAACTGCAGAAACATATGTGCTGATAGTGGTAGAGCTTTAGAAAATGAACGTGTGTGTGTGTGTGCGTGTGTGTGTGTGTGTGCGTGTGTCTGACTTTCGCAAGACGCGAGAACTTTGCCCATTACCGGACGTGACAAAGGAAGCAAAGTGACAATGTGTTGCTTAGAAACCACGTCCGGAGCGGGGGGGAGACGAAAGGCGGTCTTCTGCTCGGTGAAGCTCGGACCGGCACCAGCTGTTACATTTCTATATTTAATACGTCAAACAGTCGTTGGAGGACAGGCCAGGTTGCTAACTCCGCAGACAGGAAGACCGGAGGGTGTGGTCTGAATAGAACCGCTAGGCCACCAGGCTCCCTCTGCGACTGACAAGGCCAGAAATAAGTCTTCACGCCTCAACTCCCCCTATTGGTTTATCAACAAATGTGGCTCGGCTAGTCACCCGGACCGTCAGTGACAGCGTTCGGAAGAAGAAGAAAAAACACATCAAGTGTTGTTTCGTTGTTAATTAAAGGAAGGAAGATAGAGATCGAGGCTCCTATCTGACTTACAGTCTTGAGTGAGTTGTCCTCACTTTCTCAAGTCCCACTATCCCATACTTATGTCATTAGAAACCAAGTCATCCTTTGTTAGGTCTGAACCTAATGAGGTGCAGTGCACGGTTTGTTCCACATGGGGCGATGTCTCAGTCCTGGGGGGCCTGGTTGATGACCTTCTTCTTACGGATAGAGACCAGGTCATAGAAGGGGTCTTTGGTGATACTGGCTCTGCAAATAGCAACAGATTTTCAAAAACAATGAACATGTCAAATTGAATGAAGAACATTACATTAACATTAATTATCAACAACATTTAAAAATGTAGAGGGTGTGATTCTGGCAAATATAGTCTATGCATGTATCTAATACTTCAATCTCTATAATGCAGTGCACATCATTTGGTTGGGTGTTGGCATGTGTGTGTGTGTGTGTGCGTGTGCGTGTGCGTGCGCGCGTGCGTGTGTGCGTGTGTGTGTGTGTCGTTCCCACCTGATGGCTTCGATCCAGGAGTCCCTCTCCTCGGCAGTGACGGCACAGATGGTGTAGGACTGGTGTTTGCCCTCCACCACACGGCCGTCCGTCTCTGTCTTGCAGGCCTTGATCTTCTGTTTGTTGGGGTTGTAGAGCTCCAGGCAGTACTGCAGCCCACCACCAGGGGGACACCACAGGGGACAGAGTGATCAATCAGGGCACTCAATCCTCCATTAGTAAGCAACAGTGAATGACAAAGCACTAACGAATGAAGCAACGCCGAACGAATTTGAAGAGATGAAAGCCGCCTAACTAAAACGGAATCTGAATCAGTCCTAATGCATGTAATTGGAGCATAAAATTCGCTTCCGATACTTAGGTGAGACTTTTGCTTGCCTTGTGTGAAGCACATTGAATTGCCTTTGTGTATGAAACGTAAAACACCAATCAAATGGATTTGATTTAACAAGATTCGTTACTGAGCGAGAAGGAAATGGAAATAAACAGGGCTGTGTTCTTATTTCACAAACCCAAATAGAACGTGTACTTCGACTGACTTAGGGCTTCCCTGACCTGTGGTTGACCTTTGCTGCCACAGCGACCTACCGCGGTCAAACGCTGAGGTCACAAGACAGCGGACCACCCTAGCCCAAGACAGCGGGACCACCCTAGCACCCCCCCTAGCCCCCACCCCCACCCCCCCCCCCCAACAGCCCAGGGGAGTGCAGGTTGAGGGGGTGGGGGGTCTTACGGGCTTGCGTTGGTAGGGCACCTCTCGCACGCACAGGTTCTCCAGCGGGATAATACCCCGGGGCTCCTTGTCCTGGGAGAGAAAGAAGGAGAGAAAGGGGGTTATCAATGAGGAGGTATAATATTAGAGTCAGTTATCAGTGAGGAGGTATAATATTAGAGTCAGTTATCAATGAGGAGGTATAATATTAGAGTCAGTTATCAGTGAGGAGGTATAATATTAGAGTCAGTTATCAATGAGGAGGTGTGGACTCAGTGGTATACTCAAAGTAGTAGAGGCAGTTATCAATGAGTAGGTGTGGACTCACAGTGGTATACTCAAAGTAGTAGAGGCAGTTATCAATGAGGAGGTGTGGACTCACAGTGGTATACTCAAAGTAGTAGAGGCAGTTATCAATGAGGAGGTGTGGACTCAGTGGTATACTCAAAGTAGGAGAGGCAGTTATCAATGAGGAGGTGTGGACTCACAGTGGTATACTCAAAGTAGTAGAGTCAGTTATCAATGAGGAGGTGTGGACTCACAGTGGTATACTCGAAGTAGTAGAGGCAGTTGTCAGTGAGGATAAACCATCTCCTCTTCCAGGTCTTCACTCTGCCTCCTGAAAGACCAACACAAACATTCCCTTTGAGCAACGTACACTTCAGACAGTTCAACGGAGACTTGACATGCATAGTGGACATGTGGACAACGATTTCTCTGACATTACTGGGAAGTTGATCCAAGTTGTTCCACCAGTCTATTTCTCCGGGAATGTATTTGCTATGTGCTGTGGCTGTTCTACGACCCTGTGCTGTTACGATTTGGGCGGTTTGGGCGGTATGGGTGTTTGGGTGTCACGGCGGGATGGGCCCAGTAGGCCCAGCGAGCCTCACCCAGTTTGAGGAGCCAGCCCTCTCGGTCAGGGTTGAAGAAGGTGTGTGTCAGGTCATTCCCGTCGTCCTCTGGGATCTTGAAGGGCTCGCTGTGGATGCTGTCATACAGTTTCTAGGATAGGGGGGGGGGGGGGGGGGGGCAAGTGGGAGAGGTGAGCAACTCCAGACGTCAAATAGCAATGACAACCGATTGCAACGAAACGTCCTATCTGGAATTGAAAAAGTCACTAAACTTATGGGGGGGGGGGGGGGTTTCAAAGGGCCCACATTGCGCTTGATACTTTTTTTCAAAATTCAAATATCCAGCGGTTGACGATTACAGGGCCGTAAAAACAAATGGCTTCCGACGCCTGGCGCTGATAGCGTTTCGGCCGCCATGTGACCAGGGCCGGACGCTGTGATAGGCTGCGGGGCGCGGTACCGTGAGCAGCTCATTGGGCAGGTCCCCTCCGTTGTTGATGCCTCGGTTCATGGAGATGAAGCGCTCCAGGGTGGTCTTGTCCTTCACGTTGGGGTTGTGGAGGCTGGTGTTCAGCATGATGATGGCAAACGATAGGATGTAGCAGGTGTCTGGAGGTCACACACACACGCGCACACACACACACACACACACACAAAATAGAAACGAGTTCACTCAGCAAAACATTTATTGGAATAGTATCAACATAATACACTCTGAAATTGAAATAGCTTTTAAACACACACACACACACACACACACACACACACAACCACACAGGAAGCTGCCACGTAGCGTGAAGGCCCACCTGTTGACTGGAAGACGTCCGTGTTACAGTCACAGTAGCGTGTGGCAAAAGCCTCCATCATGCGGTCAATCTTTTGAGCCTCCCCAGGCAGACGGAAACTCCACAAGAACTGCCTAAAACGCACACACACACACACACACACACACACACACACACACACACACACAGATATATTCACCCACAGATATACAGACACACACACACACACACAGATACACAGACAGACACACACACACACACACACACACACACACACACACACACACACACACACACAGATATACAGACAAGTGATTCATTAATCATGTGCATGTCATGAGGAACAATTTAGTTCCCACCCGGCCAGAAGTCACGCCTTGTGAACAGCCGTTCCAATGGAACGTAAAAGGCTGTGATGGGGAGGCAGTGTGTGAGGCAGTGTGTGAGGCAGTGTGTGAGGCAGTGTGTGAGGCATGTGTGAGGCAGTGTGTGAGGCAGTGTGTGAGGCGGTCTGCTCACCTCAAGGCTTGCACCAGGTTCAGGTTCGAGAACTCATGGAGCTCCACAAAGGCTTTGAGGGTCTGGAGGTGGATCTCCTCTCTACGGACGGGAAGCGGCACAGGACAAAAAGGCATTGGACACGACACTGCCTGGTCCCAGCAGCACATTTGTGTGTTGTAACATTTGCATTTCCAGACTAAGACATCGCTACGTCTATCGTTTTCCCCTCACTCTATCTTCACCTTCCCCTTCCTCTTCTTCATTCCTCTTTCTTTGTCTCTTCCTCCCCCTCTTCCTCTTTCCTTCCCTCTTCTGGAGCTACGCGTTTTCTTCCTATGCTTCCTCCTCTCGTCCGACTGTTGCTATGTCGCTCACCTGTCGCCGAGGAAGTCTCCGATGGCGGTTTTGTTCAGGCCTTCCTCTTTGTAGAGGAACTCTGCGATGGGCTGGGAGCTCCACTCCAGCAGCTTGTTGTCCACCAGGTAGTTGATACCCTAAACACACACACACACACACACACACACACAACGGACACACACATACAGGAGACAGAAGATACAAGTATGATTATTTATGTTAATCATT
Source organism: Aplochiton taeniatus (assembly GCA_017639675.1). Lineage (NCBI taxonomy): Eukaryota > Metazoa > Chordata > Actinopteri > Galaxiiformes > Galaxiidae > Aplochiton > Aplochiton taeniatus. Next base: position 2,626,669 of record CM030176.1, read on the forward strand.
AAGGTAGATCCAGTGACATGACATGACATGATATGATGTGTATATATATATATATTTGTAGATTATTATAAGATTATTATCATTTTTTTAAAGAGGACACCAAACCCTAAATAATCACCAAATATATATATATATATATACACAGTAGGACACTATCTTAGTGCCTAATACATACGTGTGACATGGGACATATTAATTATGTAATAATTATATTATTATGTCGACAATAATAAAATACATGTGTTGTATGAGTCCTTCATTCAGAAACGCATTATTTATTACGTGAAGTATTGCTGTCCCAGTTTTGAAATGATTTCATCTCCATGAGGGTGAGAGTTGACTTCCTTTTCTGGTGTGTGCCGGAATTAGAACTCTGGTTCCAGAATCCTAATTCCTTAAAGCTAATTTCTCTTCCTCTTTCTCGTCACATAAGACTACTTTGTATGGCTAGGTGATGTCATGAAAGCCTCAGAACCACGATCTATGTTATCTCAGAACTCTCCTTTGACTTCAGCTGCAAAACGACTCATTTACCTGCTCTTTGAAAATCTAAAATACGTCTAAAAAAAACGTTGCAGGCAAGAATACCTTGTTATCACTCACTAGCAACTTCTGTATGGGTGTTTAAAGTTTTCAGTCAGTGGCATGTAGCAAAGTTCCACCCACTGAACCACTAACAGAATGCAGCACATCATGACCAAGTATTTGACATTTCATATTTCATTTCACAATAGAGTCATTTGAACCATAAGACAGAGCATTTCCTCTGTGGTTTGGATTGAGGGTTTGAGCCATAACCTTAAGAAACGCAAGCCGTCACAGTATCCAACCCAAACATAACAAAACACCATCTCCCATGGAAGCAAACAACAAACAGGAAGGCTTAAAGCTTATGAAACAGGAAGGCTACGTGCTTTAAGTCATCAAACTTTTTAATGTCCACTTGGTATTACATCTGAAATGAGGCCTTGTGTTTTAAAAAAATAAAAAAAATAAAAAAAATAAAAAAAAACTGTCAGTGGTGTGAGCACAGCAAACAACGTTTCAGAAAGGAAGTCCCTTCTGGGGCATCTGATACGATGAGAAACAAACATACTGAGACGTTCCTCACTACAGACCAAAGGCTGCAAAGACACCTGCTTCATCCTCATGCTATCCATCTCTTCCTCTGTACCCCCCTCTCCCTGTGCCCCCCCCCCCCCCTCCTCCCTTCTCTTTCTCTCTGTATGTGTGTGTGTTGAAGACTCACCTTTTTGGGGTCCATGTTGAATTTCTTTTTCCCCGTGCAGAACTGCTTCCCTCGTTCGAGCACCTTGCTGTTTGAAGATTACAGAGGTCGGTTTGACTTCGTACAGAACGCCGACGTCACGTTAACGTCGACGTCAACACGTGGAAGTGAAATGACGATTAGGGCGCCTCTCACCTTTCCTGGGAAGTCTCAAAGTCGTCTATTTCCAACATCACATTATTGATTTCCATCTTCAACCGCTGACAGAAGAAGAAGACAAGGTCACTCAGAAATCGTACACGTCTGCGACCCGTGTGTGTGTGTGTGTGTGTGTGTGTGTGTGTGTGTGCGTTTGTCAATACAAATAACTCTGTATATTTACCTGGATGTCATCCAGAAGATCCTTCCTGTGACTCTTCATGCTCTCAATCTCCAGCTTCTCATCAGCAGTGAAATCTGAGGAGACTGGAGAAACAAAGCCATATATAACATTCCATAAGTTATAACAAACACTCATATATAACATTCCATAAGTTATAACAAACACTCATATATAACATTCCATAAGTTACAACAAACACTCATATATAACATTTCATAAGTTATAACAAACACTCATATATAACCTATCATAAGTTATCACCAACCTCATATCATAACCAACCTCACAAACAACACATCATAATTTCCATTTATTTCAATTCTTACAACTAAAACTCTCATTCATTGCTATTTCTTTTATGAGAGTGTGACACCATTCACCTCACATGATTGTGATTGGTTAGTGTTTTTATTCGCCTTACAAAAAATGGTGCGGATTGATCTGAAGAAAAAAAATGCTGATTTGTCGCCGACTACACTTTGTGTCCTGTGTGAAAGAACCCATACCAAATAAAGGAGTTAAAAAAAAATGTATGTGTGAATTAATCAGCGAAAAAAACGTTCCTGGTGTGCAAGGACCTTAACAATGAGGCCTACTGAGGGATAGAGGATGGAGAGAGAGAGAATGAAGAGGGGATGCGATAGGGAGGAGAAGTCTCCTGGAAGAGCAGAACAAAGGACAGGAAGAAGAGTGAAGACGAAAAAAGAAAGGAGAAGAGGAAGAAGAGATGAATTATGAATTATTGTGTGTCCTAGATCAGATCAAAATCTGATGAGAGAGAGAATTTGTAATGTGTCAACATTGCCGAGGTTTTTGCGCTGGGCGACTCAAACAATCCAATTTAAATAGGAGGCTTATTTTACACTGCACAGCAGACTTGGATATATATATAGCTGTGATAAATATAACAATGCTACAACAGAAGGTGGTTTCCTTATGAATGATCCCTCCCCACACACACACACACACACACACACACACAAATTCAATCTCTTGCAAACATTAACACACACACGTACATACACATTTAATGTAAACCTTAGCCTGTCTGCATTACCACAGTGCAGCTATGCTCATGGCCAAAAGTACGCATAAAAACATATTTAGATACAGTGGGGCCAAAAAGTATTTAGTCAGCCACTGATTGTGCAGGAAAAATCCAGGAAATCACATTGTAGGATTTTTAAAGAATTTATTTGTAAATTATGGTGGAAAATAAGTATTTGGTCACCCACAAACAAGCAAGATTTCTGGCTCTCACAGACCTGTAACTTCTTCTTTAAGAAGCTCTTCTGTCCTCCACTCGTTACCTGTATTAATGGAACCCGTTTGACCTCGTTATCTGTATAAAAGACACCTGTCCACAGCCTCAAACAGTCAGACTCCAAACTCAATCATAGCCAAGACCAAAGAGCTGTCGAAGGACACCAGGAAGAAAATTGTAGACCTGCACCAGGCTGGGAAGAGTGAATCTGCAATAGGCAAGTAGGTTGGTGTGAATAGATCAACTGTGGGAGCAATTGTAAGAAATGGAAGACATACAAGACCATTGATAATCTCCCTCGATCTGGGGCCCCACGCAAGATCTCATCCCGTGGGGTCAAAATGATCATGAGAACGGTGAGCAAAAATCCCAGAACTACACGGAGGGACCTGATGAATGACCTGCAGAGAGCTGGGACCAAAGTAACAAAGGCTACCATCAGTAACACACTACGCCGAGAGGGACTCAAATCCTGCAGTGCCAGGCGTGTCCCCCTGCTTAAGCCAGTACATGTCCAGGCCCATCTGAAGTTTGCCAGAGAGCATATGGATGATCCAGAAGAGGATTGGGACAATATCATGTGGTCAGATGAAACCAAAATAGAACTTTTTGGTAAAAACTCAACTCGTCGTGTTTGGAGGAAGAAGAATGCTGAGTTGCATCCCAAGAACACCATACCTACTGTGAAGCATGGGGGTGGAAACATCATGCTTTGGGGCTGTTTTACTGCAAAGGGGACAGGACGACTGATCTGTGTTAAGGGAAGAATGAATGGGGCCATGTATCGTGAGATTTTAAGCCAAAACCTCCTTCCATCAGTGAGAGCATTGAAGATGGAACGTGGCTGGGTCTTCCAGCATGACAATGATCCCAAACACACCGCTCGGGCAACGAAGGAGTGGCTCCGTAAAAAGCATTTCAAGGTCCTGGAGTGGCCTAGCCAGTCTCCAGACCTCAACCCCATAGAACATTTGTGGAGGGAGTTGAAAGTCCGTGTTGCCCAGCGACAGCCCCAAAACATGACTGCTCTAGAGGAGATCTGCATGGAGGAATGGGCCAAAATACCAGCTACAGTGTGTGCAAACCTGGTGAAGACTTACAGGAAACGTTTGACCTCTGTCATTGCCAACAAAGGTTATGTTACAAAGTATTGAGTTGAACTTTTGTTATTGACCAAATACTTATTTTCCACCATCATTTACAAACAAATTCTTTAAAAATCCTACAATGTGATTTCCTGGATTTTTTTTCTCATTTTTGTCTCTCATAGTTGAAGTGTACCTATGATGAAAATTACAGACCTCTCATCTTTCTAAGTAGGAGAACTTGCACAATCAGTGGCTGACTAAATACTTTTTGGCCCCACTGTAGATGTGTAAGAAAATATTGGTACACTTCAGTATGGCAATTTTATGATTCTCATTATTGCCAAAACACTGCCATAGACAATATATATATATATATATATATATATATATATATATATATATATATATATATATATAGGTGCAGTCTAACAATCTCCCAGCTAGAGGGAAAACATGTCTTTACTGCAGAAATCTAAAAATATATCATTGATTTTAATCTGTTATGCTATTGTTCCACATTTTGAGTGAAAGGTAAACATTTTGAGAAGAGTAGAGTGCAAACTGAGGTGGCCAAACAGGCTATGAAAAACTCTATGATATACTGGCCAACACATAAAAACAAACTTAGTCAAACTTTAAATGAAAAACTCTATGATATACTGGCCAACACATAAAAACAAACTTAGTCCATTTTAAATGAAATAGTCTATGATATACTGGCCAACACATAAAAACAAACTTAGTCAAACTTTAAATGAAAAACTCTATGATATACTGGCCAACACATAAAAACAAACTTAGTCAGACTTTAAATGAAATAGTCTATGATATACTGGCCAACACATGAAAACAAACTTAGTCAAATTTTAAATGAAATAGTCTATGATATACTGGCCAACGCATGTAAACAGGAATTGCTACACAATATCTGTAACATACTCAACTGTTCCCCATAGTCTAACATATAATAATATACAACTGCACTACATTATACAAATCTCTCTGGGTTTATATCTCATATGCATAAGGTTTTTGCCTTCAGGCCACAGGTGCACAGATGAACCATCCATCAATCCAGGATCTCACATATTTCCCTGGACATCAACCCAGAGAGTACCACATAGCATGGCGTTCTGTCTGTGCTTCTTTAAACCTTACCTGATATGGATGCTATAAGCCAGGTGGTACGGTTAGTTAGTTCATCTTTATTTCAGACACAGGTCCATATCAAACAAAAACAAAGAACGCTCCTCCGAAAGTCCTCACTGCACACGTCTAATGAAATGGGTGCAGTGTCTCAGCAGCCTAGCTGTGCTCGTTTCAGCTGGATGGTTAACTGTGGCTACTAAACAGTCAGCTACTTCAAAGAGCCAACACCCTTCCTTGAGCTGTAGTTATGCAACAGCCTTGGTTACAGAGACGCACCCAAGTTACTGATGAAGCCTTAAGTTACAGAGACAAGCCTGAGTTACAGAGACATGCCTTAATTACAGAGACAAGCCTGAGTTACAGAGACATGCCTTGGTTACAGAGACAGGCCTGAGTTACAGAGACATGCCTTAGTTACAGAGACATGCCTTAGTTACAGAGACATGCCTTAGTTACAGAGACATGCCTTAGTTACAGAGACAAGCCTTAATTACAGAAGACGAGACTTAGTTACAGAGACAAGCCTTAATTACAGAAGACGAGACTTAGTTACAGAGACATGCCTTAGTTACAGAGACATGCCTTAGTTACAGAGACATGCCTTAGTTACAGAGACAAGCCATAATTACAGAAGACGAGACTTAGTTACAGAGACAGGCCTGAGTTACAGAGACAAGCCATAATTACAGAAGACGAGACTTAGTTACAGAGACAAGCCTGAGTTACAGAGACAAGCCTTAATTACAGAGACAAGCCTGCGTTACAGAGACAAGCCTGAGTCACAGAGACAAGCCTGAGGCTATGAAACCGTATCTGTGTGTTTGTGTATGCATGTGTTTGCGTTTGTTTGTTTGTGTGTGTGTGTGTGTGTTACTCAAACCCACTCATGATGACAGACAACATAAAGACAGACCTACAATCAAGGCCAAATATAGAGGATGAATACAGACGTCTAGTCATCAGCTAAAACCAATTATCTTCCGTTTAATTTAACACTTCTTTATAAATGTTTTTGACATTATGTACCACTTAAAAAGTCTGTCTGCCTGAACTGGGTACTTTACCAGCTTCGACCTTAAAAAACATACCCTGGTACCTTATTGAATGTTGCTCTTGCAAAATACATTCGTTTGTAGTATCAATGAATGACTGAATTAATAAAGTGCATCAATTAATATCATAATTGACATCATATTTCATAAAATCTATGAGCATATTTCATTAAATGTACGTGCAAATAAAAAGCATAAACATTTCTTAATTTACGAATGCCCATTACAGTGTCCTCAGGGTTCTGCACAGTAGGCTACACGTTAATTCCTATTCAACCCCTAAAACCCAGCCAACACCACAGTTGGCTATCAAACCGCGTAACAAAATGAAACACAAAGTCAAATTAAGATACTAGGATGTCATTGAAACAGCCTATGTGTAGAAATGCTCTGGTCAGAAATGTGTTTACACCACGATATACTGATACTCAACGCAGGGGATCTCACTGGAACAAATTAGTCTTGTTAACTCACCCATTTCACAATTGTACATTGATTCACGAGAAAAAAAGAGCAAAATTACACAAACTGTGTGCAGTCTATTGAGTTCAAACGAGCGATAAAAATAAGTAATCCCATTCAAGACGCTGTCTATCTTCTGTTGCCAATGTCACAATGTTGCAAACGTATGAACTCTACACCAGTCTCTCGTCCAACATGTGCAGGATGCTGCTGTAAGCCTGTGAAAGTGTCGTCACACAGAAAGAGGATCTTACAAAATTATCGATGGTGACAAACGGGCCAGCATGCTGATGAAAACAAAGTTTTCGATTAGCTTTAATGTTATCTTCTGCTTAGCTCTGTACTTTAAGAAAGACTGAAAAGTTATTTAAAAAGCAACACCATCTTTTCAGAATGCTTCTGGCTAGAGTGCAGTTGTCATTCATTTGTGATTTAAAGTGGCATTATGGCTTTATTTGCAACGCCAAAATGCCCTCTTGCGTTTGTATGGTAGTACTGCAGGCAGGCCATCAGTAGAAAGAGCCAATCGCCTGTGACAATTCTCGGTAGGCTAACTAATTGTGATTTATTTCAATCCGAAATTGTCTACTTAGAAATACAGATGATCTGTAAGACATCAAGGATGTGCTGCGAGTACGACCCTCCCCGTTGTAAAGGAGGAATTGACAAATGCGCCCGTTAAAGGCTGTTATCATACGTATGTAGCACATTAAAGCGTTCTCAGAACATAATATCTGATTCCAGCCTGGGAATAAACGTTGGGCCAATAGGCCTGCTGCCGGACATGCAAAAATTGAAGTAGCAGCCTGGCCATGATTTGAGGACAGTCCAATCACTATATGCCCTCTGGTGGTCGTTTAATTGTCTGCGATATCAAATTTAATTTTCAATTAAATTAATATCGAAGTGTTTATCGCTATAGCAGCTTTATTCACATCTGATACAAACTGGGGTTTAACATTTTCCAGGTTCCGAGGAGAGCCGAACAGAGGTTGAATAACAGATTGGTGTCGCTACTGCATCCTCTACCTCCATTTTCTACCGATTTCCCTCAGCCAGCAGGCTTTAATGTTTTATTTGTTTTTGACTTAGGAAGTCAGTTCTCGCAAGTTTTACCTCAGTTACATAATGTTAATTGTAAGTCATTGCGGACCGTCTCAGTGTGTGTGTGTGTGTGTGTGTGTGTGTGTGTGTGTGTGTGTGTGTGTGTGTGTGTGCGTGTGCATGCGTGCGTGCGTGCGTGCGTGTGTGTGTGCGCGGGCGCATACACTTGTCTGCTTATGGTGCGTAATTTTAAATTCCTTACTTACTGCTTTAGTGTTAGCGGTACAGAGAGGCGGAGTCGATGAACACAGAGACAGAGAAAGAGAGAGGGGGTAGGAGAGGGAGAGAGAGAGGGTAGGAAAGAGAGGGGAGAGAGAGAGTGAACAAGAAAGGGACAGAAGTAGCAGAGAGAGATAAAGAGAGAGAGAGAGAGAGAGAGAGAGAGAGAGAGAGAGAGAGAGAGAGAGAGAAAAAAAAAAAGTACAGAAGTTGCAGAGAGAGGGGGAGAGAGAGAGAGGAGGTGTAACAACTTCCTGTAGCTGCATGCTCTGGCTGTGGTTCCTGTGCACTTCTCTTTCTGTGAAACTGTCAGAAGCAAACAGACAGAGCAGATTGAGCCAAGCCCTACAGGATGCAAGCTATCAAATGTGTGGTCGTAGGAGATGGGTAAGTGTTTGACATTCCACCATTTACTTTAACTTCATCATCAAGAAGGATGATGCTCTTTTTAAACTGGGCTGGGATAGTGCTCAGAAAACTGATTGATTACATGTACCAAGACACTCTCTGCTAAGTTTGGTCAGTAGTTGGATTATGTTGACGCAATGTACTGCAAACCGAAAAGAACGCAGCCCAGTAAAGAGTCAAAATGATCTTGTCTATGATATTTGTAATGAAACCTTCAATCTGAAAACTACATGTTAAGGGAGGCTGAGGAACAAGCTCCAACTCAACTCGACTTACAAAACCTCCTCCAGTAAAGCCCAGCCTACCCACTGTCAACATCGCTACGGCAGAGTTAAAAAGCAGGGTCCTCCCAGACAGAGGTACACAGCTATGTGGAGAGCAGGTCACAACATGCATCGAAACACTGGCGTGCAAAGGTTTGCCTCGCAGCGTTCTAACTGAATCACCAGAAGTATTCGGCAGCAAGGAAGTGCTGGGATGACTGGCTCGTAACAGCTAGAATAGAAATGAAGTGTGTTTCAGTGTGACTGTGTGTGTGTGTGTGTGTGTCTGTGTGTGTTTCGCTGTGTGTGTGCCACCACACTGTGTGAGGTTCAGTGTGTGTGCCACCACATCTGTGTGCTACGTTGAACGTTTTTTTTTTGTTATTTTCACCAGACACCGACAGGTGAGGGGGAAAGGGTAATGATGGTGGTGCAGAGTAGCCATTGAACGATCAGGGCCTTAGACTAATGGAGAAGTGTCACACTGAGGAGGAGGAAGTGGTGTGGTCAAACTGAGTCACACAGTCTGACAGACTCCACCTCAACATAAGGAAAAACCCAAAAAGGGTTCCTTGATATTTTATTTATTATTATTTATTTGATATGATATTTGATATATTACTTCTTATCTTTGAATCTCTACTATGACGCTTAGACTCTTTGCTTTTAGTCGGTAATTTTAAGTTCAGTGTTACATTCTGTCCTGTGAAGTGATTTGTAACTCTGTTTGGAAAGGTGCAAGGCAAATTAAAGTGAATTGTTATTGTTGTTATTATTAGAAAGGTTACCAGGTAGTTTTGCACACCAGAACATAAAAGCAGGGGCTCAAGGGGCAGGCAGAGAGAGTGATCCCTAAAGAACGAGAGGTAGAGAGATTATAAAAGAGAAGACAGGAAACCAGACCAAAGTAAAGGAGGACGAGAGAAAGACCAGAGGGAGATTTTCTGTCATGACCATGACGATCGCTCAGTTTGGCTGTTTCCTGTTTTTCAACACATGGTGGTTTTGAAACAGTGGCACTTTGGAGGCCATGTTGACTCAAACTGGCGCAGAAACTGAGTTCCTGGAAGCCATGTTGGCTCAAACCGACACAGAAACAGAGTGGGTCCTTGGAGGCCATGTTGGCTCAAACAGACACAGAAACAGAGTGGGTCCTTGGAGGCCATGTTGGCTCAAACGGACACAGAAACAGAGTGGGTCCTTGGAGGCCATGTTGGCTCGGACAGATAGCCACTGCACCCTCATATAAATGTGTAGCATAATCTAATGTGTATCGTTTTTATACGTCCTTAACACTACACATTGTCCTTTTCCCTCACTCCACTAAACAAAAAAACACACAGATAATGGTAGATGTTGCGGACCAGGAGACTATACGGGTCTATACAGGGCCGCTTCTAGCTTTTGGGGGGCCCTATGACCTGTAGGGCAAACACCCAACCTAACATACCAACAAGATCAATGTGCACTAAATGAGCATGCAGGCAGACATGGCAGAGGAAGACAGGGGCGTTTCTAGCTTTTTGGGGGGCCCTATGCAAAATGTTGTTAGGAGGCCTCTATTATGGGAAACTATTGTGAGGGAATTCCAAACCCTCTAAGGTGGTCCAGGGGCATGCATTTAACATTTAAATGTATCAATCTGGTGCACTTTAAGAGATCCATGGAAAATATATGCATGTTATTGTTTTCAGTCAATGTACAAGGGTGGTTGGTTACTAATTCAGACCGGTTATATTCATTTCTAGAGAGAAAAAAACTAAAATGACAGCTTGGGGGTCCCTGGTTGCTTTGGGGCCCTATGCAACCGCATAGTCCGCATATAGCCAGAAACGGCTCCGGGTCTATATAAATGAGAACGCATTGACAGTGTATCTTGACTGAAGAAAACGCCCTTTCAGTGTAACCACCCAATTGACAAGACACTTTCAGGTTGTCTCCTAAACGACATGAAATCCCTGCTCTCTCTCGAAACACACTCGGGCTTCCTGTTCACCACGTGATCTGCATCGGTTGCCATAGTTACAATCTGGCAGGTCGGCGACCTTTGTGATCTTGAGGCTGACTGATTCATGCAAATCCGACGTTTTTTACAGGAACATGATCCGCCCGGTGCAAACCACAGCGCTGACCCAGGTCCACAGAGTGCCGGTCTATATAAACATGACACCACCTTGACAGCATGCAGAACTCTCGGTTCCAGTTCTGCTATAGCGAATGTCGCACCTTCAGAATTCAGGGCAGCATCCACAATCAGATATTGCTTCATATAATTATAGCCCTACATTTGTCTGTTGCTAAGTTTGCGTGTTAAAAAATATTTGAAGTCACTGATGCTGACTGAGAAGATCGACGTATTTTGATGCGATCCGATGTCCTCCAAACGCCAACTGAATAATCATTCTGTTGAGGACACTGAGGCCTGGTTGACATTGACCACTATTGAGCTTTATTGATGTGATCCGATGTCCTCCAAACGTCGACTCCGTAATTATTCTTAAGAGAGTTCACGTGCTAAACCATTTTCAGAGATGAAGGCGGGTGCTCTCAGAGTGGGACCAGTTACAACAAAAAGGGGAATACTGGAGCGCACGGATCATTGAAATTATTTATTTGAGGTGCAAAATAACTGACGTTGTTCGACAACAATGTCTTCTTCCCGAGTAAGGTAAAAGATTACGCTGAAGAAGGCATTGTTGTCGAAACGTCAGTTACTTTGCACCTCGAATAAATTAATTTAAATATCCGTGTGCTCCAGTATTCCCCTTTTTGTCAATAATTATTGTGCTGACTCTGAGAAAAGGATACCCAGGCCTGGTCGACATTGACTTCTATTGAGCTCTATTGAGCTCTATTGAGCTCTATTGAGCTCTATTGATACGATGAGATGTCCACCAAACGTTGACTCAATAATTATTCTGTTGACTCTGGGAGGAGGGCACCTAGGCCTGGTCGACATTGTGGAACAACGGCTCTAAACAGCGTTATTATTCCTGTTTGTTATGAGAAACTTTGCCCCATGTGGAACCAGTTATACTAGTATGTAGTATATATATATATGTGTGGTGTGTTACCTATCAAAGCAGGACATAGTACTTATGGTCTGTATTATGAATTATTTTATGTGTATTTCAGAGCTGTGGGAAAAACATGTCTCCTCATCAGCTACACAACCAACGCCTTCCCTGGAGAGTACATTCCCACTGTGTGAGTACACTACCTCAGAACTATATCTACATCTATATCTAATCTATATCCATATCAATATCTATATCTATATCTAATCTATATCTATATCTATATCTATATCTATATCTATATCCATATCAATATCTATATCTATCTCACTACATTCCCACTGTGTGAGTACACACTACCTCAGAACTACATATACCCCTATCTATGTCCATATCAATATCCGTATCAAATCTATATCCATATCAATATCTACATCTATATCTAATCTATATCCATATCAATATCTATATCTATATCTAATCTATATCCATATCTATATCTATCTCACTACATTCCCACTGTGTGAGTACACACTACCTCAGAACTACATATACCCCTATCTATGTCCATATCAATATCCGTATCAAATCTATATCCATATCAATATCTACATCTATATCTAATCTATATCCATATCAATATCTATATCTATATCTAATCTATATCCATATCTATATCTATCTCACTACATTCCCACTGTGTGAGTACACACTACCTCAGAACTACATATACCCCTATATATGTCCATATCAATATCCATATCTAATCTATATCCATATCTATATCTATATCTACATCTAATCTATATCCATATCAATATCTATATCTATCTCACTACATTCCCACTGTGTGAGTGCACTACCTCAGAACTACATATACCCCTATCTATATCCATATCAATATCCATATCTAATCTATATCCATATCTATATCTATATCTATATCTAATCTATATCCATATCAATATCTATATCTACATCTAATCTATATCCATATCAATATCTATATCTATCTCACTACATTCCCACTGTGTGAGTGCACTACCTCAGAACTACATATACCCCTATCTATATCCATATCAATATCCATATCTAATCTATATCCATATCTATATCTATATCTATATCTAATCTATATCCATATCTATATCTATCTCACTACATTCCCACTGTGTGAGTACACACTACCTCAGAACTTCATATACCCCTATCTATGTCCATATCAATATCCATATCTAATCAATATCCATATCTATATCTATATCTACATCTAATCTATATCCATATCAATATCTATATCTATCTCACTACATTCCCACTGTGTGAGTACACTACCTGAGAACTACATATACCCCTATCTATATCCATATCAATATCCATATCTAATCTATATCCATATCTATATCTATATCTATATCTAATCTATATCCATATCAATATCTATATCTATATCTAATCTATATCCATATCAATATCTACATCTATATCTAATCTATATCCATATCAATATCTATATCTATATCTAATCTATATCCATATCTATATCTATCTCACTACATTCCCACTGTGTGAGTACACACTACCTCAGAACTACATATACCCCTATCTATGTCCATATCAATATCCATATCTAATCTATATCCATATCTATATCTATATCTACATCTAATCTATATCCATATCAATATTTATATCTATCTCACTACATTCCCACTGTGTGAGTGCACTACCTCAGAACTACATATACCCCTATCTATATCCATATCAATATCCATATCTAATCTATATCCATATCTATATCTATATCTATATCTAATCTATATCTATATCTATATCTATCTCACTACATTCCCACTGTGTGAGTACACACTACCTCAGAACTACATATACCCCTATCTATGTCCATATCAATATCCATATCTAATCTATATCCATATCTATATCTATATCTACATCTAATCTATATCCATATCAATATCTATATCTATCTCACTACATTCCCACTGTGTGAGTGCACTACCTCAGAACCACATATACCCCTATCTATATCCATATCAATATCCATATCTAATCTATATCCATATCTATATCTATATCTATATCCATATCAATATCTATATCTATCTCACTACATTCCCACTGTGTGAGTACACTACCTCAGAACTACATATATCTATATCTATCTATATCTATATATATCATGACATTCCCACTGTGTGAGTATACTGCCTCTGAACCGCTCTCTCTCTCCCTCTCTATATCTCTCTATCTCGCACTCTATCTATCTATAGCTCTCTCTCTCTCTCTCTCTCTCTCTCTCTCTCTCTCTCTCTCTCTCTCTCTCTCTCTCTCTCTCTCTCTCTCTCTCTCTCTCTCTCTCTCTCTATTTCTCTCATTCTTTCTGTCTTTTTTTCCCCTTACATACAAACAAACACACTTTGGGTGCGCTATGAGTCCTGATTAGAGCCTTGTGTTACTCTCCTGCAGCTTTGACAACTACTCTGCCAATGTGATGGTGGACAGCAAGCCTGTCAACTTGGGGCTCTGGGATACAGCAGGACAGGAGGACTATGACAGACTCCGACCCCTGTCCTATCCACAGACGGTAAGCAACTCACACAACCATACACACTGCACACCCACACACACACTGCACACACACACACACACACACTGCACACACACACACACACACACACACACACACACACACACACACACACACACACACACACACTGCACACACACACACACACACACACACTCACACACACACACACACACACACACACTGCACACACACACTCACACAGTCTGTATGTGTTTACTGAGGAGTGCATGAGTTGTCCTTTGAGATGCTTCTATCGGGCCTATTTCTATGATTACAGCGTTCATGATCTATGTCTGAACGAGAAAGAGAAAATGAGCATCTTCCTCCCCCCCCCTCTCTCTTTCTCTCTCTTTCTCTCTCTTTCTCGCTGTCTTTCTCTCCTCTCTCTCTCTCTCTCTCTCTCTCTCTCACTCTCTCTGTATTTCTCTTGCTTTCTTTCTTTCCTTCTCTCTCTGTCTCTCCCCCTCTCCTCTTACTGTTTGTTGCAGGATGTGTTTCTGATCTGCTTCTCTCTGGTGAGCCCGGCCTCCTATGAAAACGTCAGAGCCAAGGTGAGTGTTGGTCACAACATAGATAGATAGATATTTATAAAGATATATACAGTACCAACGGGTACACTGCAATCTGTATCACAATCAAAAAACGTTGTATGAATGAACACCCTAACCCTAAAGGTCACGCCCCAGGTGTGTCACAGGTGAGTCTTCAGTGCGATCTCACCTGGCTAATCTTTCGGTCACCGTTAAATCAGCCAATAAGCTTTACCGCTCTTACGAAAGGAAACGAAAGGAACAGACTGTGAGCGTGTGAGATATTTCCAGAACACAATCTATCTTTGGACTGCAGAGAACTGAAGCACTTCTATCCACACTGCTGGCCTGTTTGTGTAGAATTTATCTCTGCTCTCTCGCTAAGTGCTTTTGGCGACCGTTAAAAAGACTCACACTTCAACACCAGCAATTATGAGGCTAACAATGTCTTGTTTATGTGTTTCCTGATTAGGACTCAGTCAATCACTAGCGATCGGCAGTGTGCAAATAAGCGGTAGAGAGCCGCTCCCTATTGATCTAGATAAATACGATATCCCCAAACAACAACAACAACAACAACAACAACAACAGCGGAGCCTTCGATTAATCTTCATCACCTCTTTGCCTCATGGAAATTTCTCCATCCTCTCGGAGAAAAGGGAGTTTCCATGGTTACCTTTTGGTGGGTGCCATGGTTTCCAGATGATTAATTGAAGACATAGAGATGTATGGGGAGAGAGAGAGAGAGATAGAGGGGGGGGGGGGGTGACGTAGGGCGGGCAAAGTGCAATGACAAGGTGCAAAATGCATATGGAGACATGTGAGATATGGGAGGGACAAAGATGGAGGCTGGGTAGGCACGATGAGTGACAGGAGGGGTGGGGGGTGGGGTGGGGGCGATAATGGCTGGGTGAGGAAAAGATTGGCCGGGCTGGGTGAAGAAGAGAGTGATAGGGCTGATCCGGAGGGTGAGGGTGGGGGCGAGGGGTGTGGAATCTAATGGCTGGGTGAAGAGGAGGAGGGGTAGGGCTGGGAACCACAACAGGAGCGGTTGGCCGCAGTGCGATCGCTCCCTGTCCACTCGCACCCCTTGCAACCATCAACAGTCCTCAATGGAGAACCAGCCGCCAGAGACCTGCCGCGTTCACGCTATTCTCCGTGGTTCTAACCCCGGCCCTCTAATCAGACCATACCCCCCCACGCGTAGGACGTAATCGGGGACCTCCGGACCACCCGCGGTCCGGAGCAATCAAGACGAGGGGGAGGGTAGCGTCGGGCAGCTCCATGCCCCTGTGAGCGGCGCTGGCTCTGGGCTGCAGCTTCCTGCATCATCCGCTAAGGTTTTCACAGGACTCCAGTAGTTCCACTAATGATACATCACACCTTGTCTCGTTGAAACATGGACCGTTGTGCGAGTGATTTGTAAAATATATATATATTCTTTTTTTGGGGTTATTTTTTCTTTGCATGTTTTGCTTGTATCGAAATGGCTGTATTGGTTTAGACAAACGCTACAACTTTTTTAGCTGCACGTTTTTTTTTCTTCACACCTTACCCTGGAAGCCCCACAGACTAACGTTCGATCTAAATTCCTCTGGTCTTCGGAGTCGTGACAATAAAGTTGAGTGCGTTTTAATCCGTTCCTGCTGTACGTCGATGCTAGTAACCGAGGCAAGGGCGCTGTACTGTTCCAGTCGGATGCCTAGGGGTTGGAGTGGTCTGTCAGTGACTTCTCTAGGACGTTTTAGCTTACCAGCAAAGCCGTTCAGTGGTTGAGAAGGAACTTGGAGCCGTTCTAGACAAATGTGGTGTCAGAAGTGGGATCAAGCGGCTCTAAGTCCGCGACAAAGTCCCTGCACTGGTGAAGGGAAACAGTCAGCCGCGCTCATGACAGGGTCTAGTTTACGCGGATCTGTTTTTGAGGGTGGAGTAGCTGCTGGAAATGGCGTTGAGGTCATTATTTCTGTTTCTTTAGAACGAGCCGTTTCTGTGTGGGCTCTACCATCCTCATGGCATGACCTGGAACTCCCATGCAGAGAAAGCAGAAAGGCTGTGTGTGTGTGTGTGTGTGTGTGTGATCATGTGCCTTGCCTTCATGTCCATAGTGTTCCAGCTCTCCTGCTGTTAACAGGGACGGTTGAACTCATTGATCGAAACGTGTCCTTTAGACAAACTGGCCAATCGGTGTGTGTGTGTGTGTGTGTGTGTGATTGGGATTAAGATGATGATAAGTGAACCTAATTGAATCCAGGTTACCTCGACCGAGAACATTTGTTTGCCGCACAAAATACAAAATATCCTTTCACAGAGAACGTAGTCATTCCGGCAATCCAACCGGGGCTCATTTGAATCTATCCCAATGACCCCCAAAAGGCTTTGCTCAAGGAATAGCATTGAAGGATTACTTGAAGAATGGAAACGGAGCATTTGGAAAAGGTTTCTTGAGTGGGTCACCATGGCTGAGTGGTGATGCCGGCAATGGGACTACATCCTTCTAGGTCAACGTTTGGCGAAGTGGAGGTGCCTCCTATATGCAAGGCTGTCCTATTTTTTATTATTTCACATAAACCAGAAGCACAATAGGAAATGGAGACCGCCGATATTATACACTTATTATATTTTATTAGTATTTTATACTTTGAGCTAGGTGTTTTATTTTCAAAGCGGCCCTTATGTTGAAGTAATCACATATTTCCATATGATGGTCTGCATAATTATTGTTTCTTGATTGCCACATCAGTTATTACAGTGATGTAATCATATTACGCATGTAGGAATTCAGGTACATCTATGTCTAATCAGTTGGTTTGGGAATAGGTCACCCAGTCCTTTTTATCTCTTGTTTATACTAGACCAGGGCCATCTCGTGGCCCAGGGTATAAATGTCCTGTGCAGACTCTGGTGCAGGGCTCTCCACCTTGAAAGTGAACCACTATCATTGGGTAGTGGTGTTCATATGGGAGTACCCATCGACAAACTGACAAAATCAAGTCATATTTCCTTCGGCCATGATTGTGTTATGATTTAACGCTGCTGTTACAGACTAAAATAACCTGAAGACTGTTTTCTTCCACACTTAACATCACAAAAGTCCAAAGTACTTTGAGGGGTTGGCTGAACACAAGATGGCGGATGCCAAATGCTGGATCCGTCTTCTCCCTGTCAGCCAATTATTTCGCTGGAGGCGTGAAAACCAATTAAAAAGAAGGTGGAAAAAAGCTAATTCTCAATCAAAATGTATGGGACCAATTGGAGAGTGCCAGTCATAATCGTAATGGCTTTGTATCGATCACCAGCACAGGTGCAGGATTATATTGGGCGTAGTGTGTTTGAACTAGCATGAAAGCAATCGTTTCAATTGGACCTGTCCAATCCTTTCAGTTCTGATCAGAGCCTGGGCAAAAGAGTCATAGAATTTCCTGGGCCGCTTGGCAGAATTTGGAATTACATCTTGTAATGTGAAAGAGTGTGTCTGTGTGATAGTGTGTGTGCATGTATAATGTGAGTGAGTGTGTGTGTGTGTGTGTGTGTGTGTGTGTGTGTGTGTGTGTGTGTGTGTGTGTGTGTGTGTATGTGTGTGTGTGTGTGTGTGTGTGTGTGCGTTTGGTCTTC
This sequence comes from Aplochiton taeniatus, assembly GCA_017639675.1. Classification (NCBI taxonomy): domain Eukaryota; kingdom Metazoa; phylum Chordata; class Actinopteri; order Galaxiiformes; family Galaxiidae; genus Aplochiton; species Aplochiton taeniatus. The sequence goes on from CM030176.1 coordinate 2,645,058, forward strand.
TTAGTGCTGGCCAGTCAAACAGACTAATCTCCCTTTGAGGCCTTGCTCTGTTGGGATCAGCACTATTTATTAGATGAATTCACCAGATACCATCTCTTATTTCTTAACTGACAGAAGGGATTGCCAGAATAGAAGCCTAGGGTTAGGGCAGGCTTGGGCGATAGGGTGGGCTGGGGTGGGTGGGGGGCTGCAAGATCACTTTTGGATGGAATCAATTCTGGACCAGGACCAGACAAGACATAAGCTGGAACATTGCTAGAACGCCATCCATGATCAAACAAACGTAGCTAGCGGTTACTGATTCCATTTTCTTTCTCTGCGTGTGTCTCTGTCTGCTGTCTCTTTACACCTCCCTTTTACTTTGTCCTCTCTCTCTCTCTCTCTCTTTCTCTCTCTCTCTCTCTCTCTCTCTCTCTCTCTCTCTCAATTAAATTTAATTAAATTCAAGGGTGCATGAAATTACTAAGTAAATATTGCCAAAGCATACAATCAAAAATAAACATCCAACTAATAACAATAATAATAATTCCACAAATTCATACAACAACAAATAAACAAATAAATGGTCATTCAGCAAATGATTATTCAAGAAGTGACTCCAGTCCGGCGGACTGCCATCACGGCACCCTCATTCATTCCCCCCGAGCAGGTACTGAACTTTTATAAAATTGTGAACACATGTTTTGAAATGTCCTCTCTCTCTCTCTCCTGTGTGCCAGTGGTACCCAGAGGTGCGGCACCACTGTCCCTCCACCCCCATCATCCTGGTGGGCACCAAGCTGGACCTGAGAGATGAGAAGGAAACCATTGAGAAGCTGAAGGAGAAGAAGCTGGCGCCCATCACCTACCCCCAGGGCCTGGCACTGGCCAAGGAGATAGGTGGGCTTATGGAGCATTAGTCACACACACACACACACACACACACACACACACATAGACACATAGACACACACACACACACACACACACACACACACACATAGACACACACACACACACACACACGCACACACATGCACCTTCATGCCCGTGTATACTGTCATCTGTTGATTTCTTCTGTGCGTGTCTCTGTAATAACAGGCTATTGCTATCATTAATGTGCATACCTCCACATGCATATGTGTTTGCCAACCGGTTTGTGTGTGTTTGTGTGTGTGTGTGTGTCCAGACTCGGTGAAGTACCTGGAGTGCTCCGCTCTGACCCAGCGGGGCCTGAAGACGGTGTTTGACGAGGCCATCCGTGCAGTGCTCTGTCCTGCCCCCACCAAAGTCAAGAAGAAGGGGTGCCTTCTGCTCTAACTGGTGAGAGAGGAGAGGAGAGGAGAGGAGAGGAGAGGAGAGGAGAGGAGAGGAGAGGAGAGGAGAGGAGAGGAGAGGAGAGGAGAGGTTGAAAAGGATAACAACCAGATTAGGACAGAGAGCACCAGGTAGAACCAGGGGGTTAGGGGCAGAGTGCACGGGAGAGTGGAGTTGTTGTACCTAAACAAAATGGTGGCCATTTTCCTGATAAACTTAGGGGCCTTTTCTCAAAAGGCAGATCAATATCCACCCAAGTCTTTGAATCGGAAAGCCACAGCAATTAGCTGAAACCCTTAAGGGCAGACTCTCGGACGTCCGTCAACACCATGACAGGAAAGAGAGAATGAAACAGAAGAGGAGTGGTCGATGAAGGAGGACACTCCGGCCGTCTTCCAGACAAAGATTCGTTCTCGGCGGGAGTCCATTATCCGTGATAGAAACACAGAGAAGAAAGAGAAATGTTTGAAGTAACAGATGAAATTATTCCAGCGGTTGTAATTTGCCTTTATTGCCACATCTCTCAATGCAACCCGCTGGGCATATCCAGAGTAGACAGTTGTGAGAGACAATGCCCCTCTTCAAAACACAGCCAGCAATGAAAAACCATCAAATCATTTTTTTCACGTCAACTTTTCACATCGCGAGCATACTTTACTTCTTTCTTTTTCTTTCTTTCTTGTATTCCTCCTCCTGTCTCTTGCTTTCCCGTTTGAGGCTGCTTCTACATAACCGTTCTGTTCTTTTCTCTTTTCCCCAGGCGAAGGAGGGAGAGAGGGAGAGAGACAGAATGGGAGTGTCACGGCAGCGTCCCATTCTGCTGCCGTACTGCACCAGCCGTGGAGTTCGAGGAGTGTGAGCCCGTTGGAGATCCCTTTCCGACGGGTCGGAGTTTGTTTTATGCGACAGCGTTCGGCATGCCGTTTTTTATCTTGTGTCACGTTTGATTCTGCCGAAGAGAGCAGGACCAGATGACATGGCACAGCGACAGAGAGAGAGAGAGCGAGAGAGAGAGAGAGAGAGAGAGAGAGGGAGAGAGAGAGGGAAAGAAATGTATAACGTTATTCATGTAAAATAAAGAATTCTAAAATAAAAATGTTTGCTCTGACAAACCATGACGAGTGTGTCCTGTGTTGGATGATGAGGGTGAAGGGTTGACGATGATGTAAAAGCCCCCCGGGGTCTAATTAAACTAAATGTACCAACCTGTCACTCTCATTGTTAGGAGCAGTGAACGGACACCATCTCTCTGGCCCAATCGCCCTCGCTTAGCTGGAAGTACCTCCGGCCCAGGAGAGCGGACCACACAATGATATCACTCTGAGTCCCGTGGGACGAGTAATGAAGCAACTGTTTCCATTGGTCGTCAGTTGCTTCATTACGTAGGTCGCTAATTCATCGCGGAGGGTCTGGCCTCGGTTGTTGCGAAGAGTTCGATTCAAAATGTCCTGAGCTCGGTGTTGGCGCGGCAATAGATGATGTGTCTACACACACAGAGACACACACACACACGCACACGCACGCACACACACGCAGACACACCCAAACACGCGCACACACGCGCACACACACACACACACACACACACACACAGAACCCCAGAGATCCATCACAAACAATAGGTGACACCTTGTCCCCGTCACAGAGAACAGTGTGTATGGGAGCAGTGAGAATGTGGAGGCCGCAATTAACCTAACGAAGACACTAAGCTAAGATGACCCCCTGCAGAGAGAAATCGATATCCAGCAGCTTGACAAAAGCCTTTAATTTGGTATACAGGGCATGCAGGTTTTTTGTTGTTGTTTTTTGTTTTTTTTCGGGCGGGTGAAAACGTGAGGTTGGTCTACCTTGAATAGTCCATGTGTGATCCAGGAGAGGCTCCTGCAAATCAACCTGTATGTAAGCGTACATTTACAGCCATGATCTGGTTGTACACCATCCGTAATAATTGCTATGAAGATGTTTTACAGCCTTTTCACCACGGTTGAATTTAAACCATTTTGTTTTACCTTAATGGCATGATTTTTAAGTAAAGCAGTGTCAATTAGTTTGTGGGTGTGTAAAAAAGCCACAAGGATAAATCTTGCTGAGCATAAGAAAGACAACTCCAGATCTAATAATTAGAAAGTTTAATACTCACCAAAGGATTGTCCACAGAGCCAGTGTTAATCCCTGGCATTCACAAAGAACATGGGGTATTTGCAATTAAGAGGATTCCACGTACAGTTTACCAAGACACATTTAGTATCACAATATATTCATTTCATGTACTTCTTTTATGTATTCACATTGACAATCACTCACACACACACACACACACAATTGTTTGTGTAAAATGCCAATAGGCCTATTACTTAAGCAAAAGAAAAGGTTATACTAATTAAGCACCTTTTGAATCAATAGAATTTATGATTCACTGACTTCTAATTTCACGTTGTTTTGTTTGGGTTAACTGCTAGCCTAGCACAGGCACTGCTGCATAGTCGCACGTTGTTTCATTTTCGGTCCGCCACAGGAACTAATGGAGTTAATTAGAGGCATACTATTCTTCATGAAAAATCAGACCATATGACATTCCTTTATGCCCAGTGAAAAGACATTGCAGTTGAAAAACATTTCATGTATTAGAGTATAAGCATACTTCTTAGATAAATATGAGTTTTTTGATATGGCGGATTTCCGGATAGTTAGCATTAATCTACAACAAGCTGCGCACACATTGCACTGGGGATCCACATCATGTTTCAAATGGAAGCCACTGATACATTTTTGACGAGTGTTTTCCCCCATAGAAAATAGATGCAATTTCTCAAATAATGAAAGAGTACGACAGGGAGAACTTGCCAGCATTGTTAGAATACGTTTTTCGGTTGTAAATACACTTTCGAGAGTAAGTTGGTAGTGCTTCCAGTCAGAGAAATCATGTCAAATGCATGCCTTTAGGTCCATAAAACACACCTTCGGTCTGCTCTGATGCGGCACAGCAACACTGTGTCGGGTGTGAGGGGACCTACTGTATGTCACGTCCCCTTATCCCAAACCATCCCTGGCCCATATAACGGGACTGTATCAAAAATAGAGTTGCTCTCAGCAAAATGGTTAGAATTTCAAAGAAAAATCGTGAAATCTGGAACGTAAGCCTGGGCTAAATTGGGTAAATAGTCAAAGTAGAAAATAGTAATAGTGTGTGTGTGTGTGTGTGTGTGTGTGTGTGTGTAATCGTGCGAGCGCAGCAGTGGCGCGCGGACGGGTGTTATTTGCGTAGGCGCGCACTTGAGAGGGGAGATCAGAAGATCAGACACCGCATCATAGCTGCCACCGACATAGCAGGTGGATAGTTGCTACATGGATAGTCTACGGGGATGCTCTCCTATTGGTAGTAGGCTATATTATATTTAATGGCTGCTGTTAAGCTAGTTTGAATTCGTCCTATGACTCAAGATATTGTGATATAGGTAAGTTTTATTGCAATCAGTCAAATTTTTTTCTCTCTTAATTGGGCCAATAGAAATTGTTGGACAGCTTACGTAAGTTGAACCAGCTTTTGATCGAGGCATTCTTGGTAATGAAGAATAGTTTTCAAAACAAAATATAGTCTGCCAGTTTGATGATGTCACTTACTTTGCAAGCGATCGAGCTACAAGTAAATGCCGTTTTTTTGTTTTCACATTTTAGAGACTGTTGTGTGGTTTCAGTGATTTCCTTCTGGGTGCATTTTAGATCAGTCTGCGCGCCGCCAATTGTTGTCCAAAAATATGTTGCGTGTTTAATGATGTGGTTGTTATTTGCAGTGGCTGTAAGGTAGAGCACCGCCATAAGTCTGGTATATTTTGTCGTTTTGTTTTTGTTTTAGTTTTTTTGCACGTGAGTGTGTGTATATTCTTAGTACAATACTAAACCGTAAATACTGATTTAATATTCTACCCTCATATTTGGCCTTAAATCTGTCTTTCTGCACACTTGTCTATCAAGCATAAAAACAGGGTTTCTTAAATTACCTTTTTATCCGCTCCATTGGATTTCTTAATGGTGTTTATTTTGCTCACAACAACATTTATTCAATTTGAATGGTCTTAGAATGATTTCATCATCATTCCAGGCTCCCTAAACTGTATTGATTACAATTTAGGAGCATGGGTTATTTGTTATAGTGTGTCGATCTGTCCAATAGGCTACCAGTCCGTCTTTCAGCATGAATGTGTCTTACATCAAAAGGAAATTGCAGGATAATCCAATTAGCCTATCCAATGGTCTCCCTTGATATGTTCATAATTCAACAATTAAATTATCATCACATCCCCTAACCCCCCACCCCCCCGACCTTCAGTCTTGGTAAGTTGATCAAGAATGTGTCATGCAGTTGATCATTTCATCACAGCAAACATTAAGAATAGCCACAAGAGTCAGCCTGCGATCCTGAAACCCCAATTGCAGTCTTCTTTTTCAACGTTGCTGTTCTAAATTTATCAAGTGATGTGTGACGGCTTAATTCAACTAAAAATAAATAAAATTAATGAATTAATGAATTAATTAATACAATGAATTAATAAATAAATAAATAAGTTAATAAATAAATAAATAAATAAATAAATAAGTAAATAAGTTAATAAATAATAAGGGCATCCGTTCAGGTCCTCTTTCATTCCCTCCTCCAACGTCTCAGGGCTCGTTTGAATAATGGCCTTCCCCCTGGGAAGTATTTAGACGGTGCGTGTCTATTGGTTAAGCCCTGGCTTTCCCGAAGGCTCTTGTTAGTTGTGTATACGATCAATGGGATGAGCCATGCAGTGTGCTTTTTTGAGGAGATAAGCAGGGTTCCATCGGACCACCTCTGTCTCTGCTCTCCCCTCTCCTAATTGGTTGAATGGACCATGAGCGGGACCAAGGTGACGAATAGGACTAAATGTAATGGACACCAGTATAAACTTGCCATCATCCGTATAAAGACGATCGCTTGATCAATAATCCTCTTGTCGACCTGTGTCTTCACATTATTGAAGGTAACACATAAGCAACCCACTGACCTCTACCCTCACCCAAACTCCCCCATTGTTGTCAGCGGCACAGGAGGTCAGTCATAGGAGGTCAGGAGGTCATTCAACAGTGTACCCACTGTATGTTTACCAGCCCTGTCAATTTCTCAACCTTGACCTCAAGCTTTCTAATCGCATCTGTGGCTTTGTTTGCTCCGCCTCCTAAGGTTAATCGTGATGAAACCAATGTGGATTTCCGTGAATAGGACCCGGTGGAATTGATGTGAGCTCGTAACCTCCTCAATATCAACCCTGCAATCATGAAGCTTTTTGCCCATTAAGGCCACATCATTAGTTTGGTTCCGATCGCACCGAGGGCAATGGAGGGAGTGCAATTAATCTGCTCTCCAAAACTGCCTAAATGTGTGTGAGTGCACGTGCGTGCGTGTGTGTGTGTGTGTGTGTGTGTGTGTGTGTGTGTGTGTGTGTGTGTGTGTGTGTGTGTGTGTGTGTGTGTATGTGTATGTGTGTGTTGGTGAGTCTATATTGACCCCTACACACAGCTGTGTTAGTAGCGGTGGGAGGTTCTAGCTAGGAAAGAAAGTTAAGCTTGGCACCAGGGCAGAGAACACTTGACTGACGAACGGATTGAATGAAACGTATTTTGCAAACAGCTGCAAGCTTCAACAGGTGGATTCATCGAGAATAGATGAAGTAATTGTAATTTAGATAGACTTTTTTGAAAAGGTATCCTTTTCAACATATACATTATTACTAAATTAATCTCACCATGTTTTTTTTTTTAAGAATCACTCTTGAGAAAAATGTGGAGCTCATTTTTACCCGGACCTATCTGATCATAGCACATGGAATGGGTGCAGAGGGCAGAGGTCAGCAAAACACACAAATTACAACAAATTGCAACAATCGCCACAGTGCGACAGGGTCGTCCTCCCTTTCACATGTATCTGCCCTGACGGCTTGCTATGAATGGACGCAATTCACTTTGTCCTGACCATTGTCACCATAGTTACACTTTAGAGGGAGAAGGAGGGTTATTATCGGAGCCTGCAGAAGACTTTTGGACAAAAGAGGGGGCCATTCTGAGCAGGGAGATTGGCCCTTTAGTGTCCCCGTTGCATTACGAGATTACAGAAGGCTCTGGGGACATAGAATTGAGACACGTACAGTTGTAGATGCATTGGTTAGTAGCTGATAGAGTAGTCGCTGGGTCAAGAGCATGGAACTTAAAATAATCATTGCTATGCCTTTTCTTCATTCATCTGGACTTCCTGTTGGGATGTATGAGATCCGATATCCTTCCCTGTTCACATTTTCAAAAAGGGTTTCTAACCATATCCCTTTCTCGATCTGCACACAGCCTCGCGATGTGATGTCATCTTCTCTCCCCGTGCCAGCATTCACTCCCATTCCATTTGCCGTACATAATCTCTCCTTCCCCTTTCCACGCCCACCCCCTATGAGGAAGCGCTAATGATCCCAGAGATGAAAGCCTGAGAAAGGAGCAGGCATCCTGCCTGTTCTAATGAAGTGCAGCCACCAGCCTCTGTGCGCGCATCTACTCTGCCTGTCTATTCACTACTCAGCGACTGACGCCTAAGTGGTGTGTTCATCTTGTTTTGGGTACAGGTACACACGTTGATATCTAGAATATCTGTTGAGAAAGAAAGAGAGAGAGAGAGAGAGAGAGTGGGTGGGGGTGGGTGGGGTGGGGGGGTGAAAGGTTGTGAAATACCACCATAGTATCCAGTGTTTACCAGTTGTGTGTTTAATACTGTCATATTTGTTTACGGTATTCCACGCAACAGCAAGGCCATTTTATTTCCCTCTTCCTCCTATTTTTTCGAAACGCAGCGTGATCGCTGCCCCTCATCTCGCTCTTTTGTTGTTACAAATTGTTGGCTGTGTAAATTGAATGCCTTGAGATGGAGACGAGAAAAAAAAAGAAAGAAAGTAAAAAAGAAAAAAATCACGACCCCCCTGAGTAGTTTGGTAATTGCAACCTTTCCTAAGATCGAGTTGAGAAAGAAACGTTATTTTGTTCCTCTTTGCCTGTCCCTTGTGACTGGCACTTTTATCTCGAAACAGTGTCTCATTTCATTTTCAAAAAACAATAGCTTGGGAATGTATTATCGAGTCAGTCTCAAAGCGGTTTCGTTAGACAACTCCTTTATGATCCCACAATGACTCCTTTTCTCGGCATGTAGCCCTGCTTAAATCATTGTATCCTTCCCAAACCAACTACCCGCTTGTCTTTCTATTCAGAGATACAACAATGCTCCGTGTCAACTGTCAACGATGTATGTATGTAGGCTATTATATTCAGCCGTTGATTGTGCGCTACTATAAATGTATATTGTACTGGAATGACCCGCAGAGACAACAGAATAAAGAAACGAAATCATAATTTACTCCCACAGTCTTTCCAGCAGAATCGCTTTACGGAGTGTTCGAAAATTGCAATTGTTATTTTATTTTAGCACCAGCTAGTTCTAAGCAGACGAAATGGACTTCTCACCAGTGGGTCCCTTCACAGTTACTATGAGGATGTGTTGATTTTATTTACGTGACTCACAAGTGAATTGAACACCCACTATCACACTTAAAGAGAAAAAGCAAACTCTCTCTGACATATTACACGGTAGCTTAATTTAGGCCGCATTGAAGTCCACTAGTATCAGTGAATGAAATTCGATGGTTTGGTCTCCTTTATCTTCTATTCAATTAGTCAGTAACGATTTTTTGATGGTTTCTTTGGTGGTCCTTCACCTTCTAATTAAGTAATCAGAAACGATTTTTTGATGGTTTCTTTGGTGGTTTTTCATCTTCTATTTAATTAATCGGTAATGATTCTCGTGAAAAGGTCGACTTCCAACACAGTGTTGCGTGTGAAAAATTAGGCATGTTGTTTTCACGCACTGTTAAATAAATATTGATAACTGATCAATAAATAAAAATACTGATAATTGATATGTTTTGAATCGGAAGGAATTAATAAATATAACTAGAAACATCATTTCAGAATCAGTATAAGTATTTTCGTGTTAAGAAATATTTTTTATTTTTCCAACTTATTTTTTCCCTTCATTATTTGAGCCACTTTTCTCCTTCATGTTGTTGACACATTACGTGGAGGAGAGCCGGCTTCTGTATTCCATCCATGCGCTGGTGTCCGTTGTGTTGCTAATGGACCGACAATTATTAACTATTACTGCTGCGGGCGAAAGACTGTCTGTCTTCGTCGTTACGTGTATTAGGAGGTTCAGAGAACTGGGTAAACAAGGTTAGCGCCTCCGTGTATACCTAGTATCAGGTTGGATAACATGAGGGGAATGTTTTTCAGTAATTTACAACAATTACAGTTTCAACTATTATAATAGTTGCATAACTCAGTTTAAGAGGTCAGCCATGTCCTGTGTTATATGTTGTCCTAAATACTTGAAATGGTCAAAGTTTTCTCTGGCCATCTTATTTTCGACCCTGTCTTCACTACAGCACCAATACCCTTCCACACCCAATCCCTCCATGGAGCTTATCCAAGCCCCCCCAGCGTCTGTTCCCCCCCAGCTACCCGACACCATGACCTGGATCTCCGTCTCCCCTGCTCTCCCCCACTCTCCCCTCCTCCTCCTACTCCCCCCCACCCCGTCCTCGTTCCCAGCCGCCAGCCCCGCCCCTCTAGACGACTCCTCCCACAACGACACCTGGCGGAACTCGAGTGGCGGCGGCGACCCAGGGGGTTTCCAGCCCAGCGTGGCAGGGGTCCTGATCCCCGTCATCTACGCGGCGGTGTGCGTCGTCGGCCTGGTGGGGAACACCCTGGTCATCCACATCGTCCTCCACTACACGCGGAGCGAATCCGTCACCAACATTTACATCCTCAACCTGGCCATCGCCGATGAGCTCTTCATGCTGGGCCTGCCCTTCCTGGCCGTGCAGAACGCCCTGCTCTCCTGGCCCTTCGGCTCACTCATGTGCCGCGTGGTGATGACCGTAGACGCCATCAATCAGTTCACATCCATCTTCTGCCTGACGGTGATGAGCATCGACCGCTACTTGGCCGTGGTGCACCCGGTCCGCTCGTCTTGGTGGCGGCGCCCCCGCGTGGCCAAGGCGGTCAACGCCACGGTGTGGGCCGTTTCCTTCGTGGTGGTGCTGCCCGTGGTGGTGTTCGCCAATGTGCTGAAGGATGATGGGAACTGTAGTATTGTGTGGCCTGAGCCGGCGGAGGTGTGGAAGACGTCTTTTATTGTTTACACGTCCACCGTGGGGTTCCTCTGCCCCCTGCTGGTCATCTGCCTGTGCTACCTGCTCATTGTAGTCAAGGTGAGTTCACAACGACAACCCCAATGTAGGAGCACGTTTCCACGGTTACATTGACGTACGTCCTTCCACATAATTATGACTTGAGGGGTTCATTATTTTAATAGTGGTGTTATAAGTATGTTGATTGTTATTTAAACATTATTTAAACAACAACAACGTTTCCTGATTTGCATAATGATATTCGTTAGACATTTCATTGAAAGGATTCAGGTTTGCTGCCCATCTCCTTTCCGTTTCGCTTCCAAGGTGCGTAGTTCGGGCAAACGGGTGCGGGTCACGTCCTCTCGCCGCAGGAAGTCGGAGCGGAAGATCACGCGCATGGTGGTGGTGGTGGTGGCCGTGTTCGTCCTCTGCTGGCTACCCTTCTACGTCCTCAATATCGTCAACCTCGCCGTGATCCTTCCCGGCGAGTTCCGCGGCCTCTACTTCTTCGTGGTGGTGCTGTCGTACGCCAACAGCTGCGCCAACCCCATCCTGTACGGCTTCCTGTCCGACAACTTCAAGAGGGGCTTCCGCAAGGCGCTGTGTCGTTCCTCGCGCCGGGTGGACCACCAAGAGCGGGCGGGCACCGAGATGCAGCGGCCCACCGAGGAATGGGGCGGGGCTCCAATACCTCAGGCCCCGAGCAAGCTGGACGGCACCGAAGACCAGGGCAGGGAACAAGAAGAAGAAGTAGAAGAAGAGAAGGGGGAAAGGATGACACAGCAGGAGGTTGTGCGGTCGACAGAGACATGCAGGAGAGCACAAAACAGAAGCGGAGAAGGAGCGGTGGAAGGTTCAAGGACACTGTTCGGTCCGCCAGCTAAGATTGAAGTGGTGCCGGTGGCACAGGGTGCCGAACCTGCGGAGAGTGTGGGAATAAGCCCCAGCTATGGAGCTGGCGAGGCTGTTTCCGCTATGGCTAATGGAGCAAAGAGTGTCAGCAACAGGCGTGCGCCCAAGTCCCCAGACAGCGCCGTGCTGGAGATCAGTCACTTATAACTGTAAATCCTTGGTGAGCTTTTAAGTGTGAACTGGCTAACCACACAGGCAATTACAATCTTACAATTTTATATGGCAAAAGAACCAATCCTTTAGATAAAACAGGATTTTTTTTGTGCGTGTGGATAAGCCCAGGTTATGTGAGGAGCAAAAAACGTTGTTGACCATTGTTCTTCACTGGAAGGTAATCCATGAAAAAAACAACAAACATTAGAAAATATATAAAAATAAAAATGGAAATTACAGAGCTCTTCAAGGGCACAATCAGACAGTTTGAAAATCCATATGCATTTTATTTATCTGCCCACATTCACGCATGCTTCTGCATGGGACTCATTAAGAGATAACACAACCAAAGGGATTTGGGAAAGGTCATTAAACGATTCTGTCTTCATCCTACAGTGTGAGCAACGCAAGATGCCTTTGTCTTTATTTACAGAAGTCCCCGACCTGCAGTCAGATATTGGCTTTGAAGCAAATACAGCCAGTTAGTTCTGAGACTCGCTCGTCAGGGTGAATTTCCCTTATGATAATGTCTGTAGAGGAAAAATGTCTTACATTGTAAAAGAAAGAGAAGAGGGGAGGAAGAGATGGAGGGCTGTTAAATAGGTGTACATCTAAACCTATGCAGACCACTGTGATTAGACTCGCATCAAAGAATGTATTATAATGAGCTATAAGTGATTTTTTTTTATGCAATGGAGATGTACGTAAATTATTTTCAGTGGAAATATGTTATTATTGTGAAATTAAGTTGCCTTTCAATGATAATTCTTGTCAGAGAAACTGTAAATGGTTGTATCTGCAAACTGAATGTATTTTCCCCCACAAAAAATGTTGTAACCTGATGAAAACTATGTAACAGTAATAAGTCAGAGCTCACACTGAATGTGTGTATGCTTATGAGCAGGGGAGTAAGGGTTTCTAACACAAGGTGTTTCCAACTTTGAATCCCTAAAGTTGCCATTTGCATTGTAGATTATGTACGTGTTCACCGTAGTGTGGTAAGGTGTCCAATGTCCTTGTGCTTTTGTCAATCAGTCTGTAAATCAAGCCTTAAAAGCTTTTGACATTTTGAAACAAAGATTTTTCAGGATGCTAATATGCTGACAAGCCTGTTGAATTGGATGCCACTAAAATCCTACTCCCAGGCTTGTGATGAGTTGTTGAGGTTCAGTAAGTACATCCAAGGGGTGCTTGTTTTAACACAGTGTCTCTGAATACAGCAGTGTTCTACTGAATAGTTAAAAACGTTACGCTAACACCCATCTACCGTTGAAGACATGAAAAACTCCTTTGAGATTTAGAATACATTTACATCTGTTCCTAAGCAATTTAGCAGGGAGTTAATCTTGTATAAAATTAGATCAAATAATATCCAATGACCCACGAAAAAAGGTGTTTGTACTGTTAACTGAGGCACAATAAACATTGGAAGAACACACTGGGAATATTAACAATTTTGGTGTCATAATGGTGATGGTTTTAATATCTCAAATCCTCTCGTGCACTTTCACAAGCACACACAAATAAAACATTGAAGTTATTTAAGGGCACCCAAATCACATCTAATTGTCCCTTGCATATGCTCTCTCCTTGTAAACAGTGCTGGTGCTGAGATCATAAGTGCTCAATGTTTGTCAGAGGTTTAAAAACTCAAAATGTATCCAAGTGAAAGGGTTTGGCTTTGAAATTCAACAGACTCCATTCGTGTCCTTCTGTGTCCACAGAGAGCGGATTGGTCCGTATGTCCGTCACTCAGGAACAATGTCTCCTATCCACTTAAGGTAGGGCGGGTTGCCCTGGTCTATGGGCAAGCTGATGACCTCCGCGACCTCATAAGGGTGATTGGACCTGGAAGAAAAAAACCAAAATATATATGAGTCCTCTGAGCATGGAGATCACATTGGCACACACACACACACACACACACACACACACACGAGTGTCACCAGGTAAGAGAGGGAAGCGCTGTAATTATTACCGGACATATTCAGCCAGAGCGACCACCTTCATACTCCTGGTCTTTATCATCTACAGTAAAAGCAAGGGTGAGCAGTGGATTCAGCAGAAGGTCTTTTAATATTTAGCGTTGTCTGTTGCTAGCCTGGTTTAAGCGCTATGGACAGGGAAATGTGTCAGATGTTTAGAATGATGCACTCACCAACAGTACTTCAGAGTCTTCCTCTATTTTCCCCTGCCATTCATATCTGAGCAGAGCCAGACGAAAGGAAAGATAGTATTTATGAACGACAAAAGACACCCCACTTTGCTACTTTCACATATATTGTTTTTCAGTGCAACATGCTTTTTGTAACCTATTCCTACTGCATTGTTTATAGAACACGGCAAAAAACGAAACGTCAACAAACCCCTTTACAGTGTTTAATACGTGACGGTCAAGTTCAGTCATCACTGAGCAGCAGTACTTCTGCTAACGTTAAAACATTTATCTAACATGAACCTAAGATTGTCAATCAATCCACGATTTCAAAGCAAACAAAAGATTTTGATATATGGTAATTTAAAATGTCCAAATTTAGGGAAGAAACCTTTTGGTGATGTAATTCTTTCTTTACTTTTGAGGAAATGTAAACATTGCGAAACAGAAAATGTATTCATTATGTTTGCAAGTCTCCCCTAAACACTATTGCATTGTGAGGTTTCAAAGACCACTTAAATGTAGGGGTCTTACACATCGGGTCTGTAATTGGCGTCACCCAGTATTTTCCCCCCTTCTTTCTAATGTGCGTAACTCAAACTTACACAGATACAATCTGGGGAATGATGTTGACACAAGCTGCCAGCTTCTTCTCCACGATCCCTCTATTTGACAAACACAAAAATACAATGTGAAAGGGTTCTTGGCCAATCAGCCATGTCAATATGACCTGTCATTTATGTATGTATGTACGCGTTTCTTTTTGAGCGCGAGGGTAAGATGTCTCTCACCTGGCAAGGTCTTTTGCCACCTCATTGTTTGGGCAGGTAACGAAGGCGGCGGAATGTGTCCCTGATGTGTACGTCTCGGACGCCATGGAAAATGCTCGCAATCCCACCGTTCTCAAAAGCGGGAGCATTAACACGCCAAGCACCGCAGTCTATGGACAATTTAAATATGGAAACAGCAAGTTAAGCAACAATGGAAAAGGGCGTTCTTGGATATTCATACGTCAGGACACTGATGTAAAAAATGGCATGAAAACAGTGTCAAATCAAGAACCCCTGCAGTGCTACAACAAAACTCACCGCAAACAGGGCTATCAAAGATCCACCTTGAACTCTATCTGTACTAGCCAGTCCAACGCGCATTGCCTAGAATGCAGAGCAAGTTGTTTAATCGACCTCAGGTTAACTTGCACCATTCTAGATTGGGTAAAATGCGTAAACGCAACAGGCTTGGCAGCGGGCATAACAGAATCAGATTTGTTCAGTGTGAGTAAGCTAACAAGCAAGCGTTAACAAACGCTGGTCAAAGTTAACGCAGTAAGTAAGCAATACTAGCTACGTCAGTGAGGAAAGTATTTATTTCAAAAGCAACCACGTAGTGGTTCGTAATACGCAAAAGGTGGAAAAATTATGAACACGTTACCTTTAGACTTAGCTAATAGTTTCTCTTTTCCTTTAAAGACACGCCCCCGCCTGCCGTACAGCGAGTTAATACAGTGTTTGTAAAGGTGCCGTAAAATCTCAACGACTCAGGCGTCCGTTCTGGTCCAGTATTCGATCTCTGTTCTGGTCATCAAGAACTAAGGGGCTGCATGAAAAGAGTAACATTCTATCACAAGTTTCGCGCGTGTGAGTTTATTCAAATAGCTAAAAATCTAGCAATTATCTCGAAATTCTGTTTTGATTAATTCACGGTGAATGAACAACTTCACATTTACAGTCTATTTTCTTTCCGGAAGAGGGCAGCAATGTTCCGCGGAAGTCGCATAGAGGTGAATTCAACCCAGCAAGAATGGAATTGGCATTCATACTCATGTGTAACAACTAAAATCGATCACCCGATCCAGTTAATCAGTTGATCGAGCACAGTGATCACTCACAATTTCACAGTTGTAAGATTCATACATATATTTGTTATTAGCTATGTTAAGTTTGTGTTTGTGTGTGTTTGCTCTTAATATCCGAAGCAATCGGCAAACCAAAAAAAATGAGCTTTTTTCGTTTTTTTTATTTGACTTTGGATAGGTTGAATTTAATGAGCTCCTTTGGAAATGATGGAGCCTGTATCGTCAGATGTCTGCTTCTCATCTGGTTGGCAAATGTCCCAGGTGAATGAAAGGGGCAGGCCCACCATCTTCTCCTGAAACACCTGGTCAAAACGCTCACTTTGGGCCACGGTAAAGGTGCTCTTCCAATCCCCGACAGTTCCTACATTTTAAAGTAGGTACACACAAACAGTTTATCAATGAACCAACATTATAAACGCTCTTATATCATAAAAAGTATGCTAGAAATGTGCCGTGCCAGTGTACAGTAGCATTTCATTTTCAATTACGTACAACATTTCTCAGTAATCCTTCTCCCATTTCTGACCTTTTCGTAAGAAGTGTCCTTTTTCCAGATTAAGGACGTCCTTAGGTAGAAACTCATAGTTAGCCTTGGAGTCTTTCTTCATGTTCTTGAACGTTGCCTTTTCCACAACTTTGTCGAGAGCGGAGTCGGTCAAGTTGGTCCCCAAGTATTCACAAATGTTTTCAACCATTGCCTTTAGGTTCTGAAAAGTGCAGGACGTTTTTCATTTTTAATCAAAACTTTTTTTTTTACTTTTCCAAACTCTGATTACATGATTGAACAGACGTTGACTGCCTTTGTTCACATTACCATTTTCATGTCTTCGTACTTCAGAAAGAGAATGTCAAACTCGTCCTTTCGTTTGTACCATGATTGCACATGATCAAACCACAAACCACCCACCACTGTAAGCAGAGCAGGATCACATTGAGACAAGCCATTGAAAAACCTATTTGTTTGCGGGGAGAACAAAGTGCTATAGCTTACAGGCAGTTTCTATTAACGAGGTATGTGTTTTTCAGATCATGTGGGATTAACCTTTGCCAGAAAGGTACTCCTGAAAGAAGTCCTCAAAGCTTTTCGGAGTTTCTAACTTTCCCCACACGTGACAGAAGTGGTAGTAGGAAACCAGATTGTCCTTGGGGTTTCTCATCACATATATCATCTAAACAAACAAACCAAAATGTAGAATATACAAGGTTATTTTAAGGTTCTATGCATAGCTATATGTGCATCTGAACAAAAAAACAAAAATGCGTATACGCAATAAATACAAGGTTATTTGAAGGTTCTATGCATAGCTCTATGCCAGTTCCAGAAAGAAACGGAACATCCCTTGGTACATAAAAGTCTAAAGTCTAAAAGTCTAGAATCAGCCCCATTTTAAAGCAGCAAATATTTGTATTGACTATCCCTTATCCAAACCAATATTCACAATATTGGTTGAATAATTGTTTGATCATAGTTCCCTTCTCCAAACATGTCGTTCTCCAAACAACCGTTATCGTTGATGCACTACAAACAACCGTTGAAAGAACCATTTCAGCATACACCAAATGACAAAATATGCTGAATACTCTCGCTTGTTCACTCAAACGTACCTTGGGTCTTTTTTCCCAGAGACTTGCGGGTAGCAAATGTGGTGGAAGGTGGGAGATGAACAGACGTGGAGCGGGTCTCTGGCGCTCCGGACAGGTGTCTGGGTATTCCAGCCATGGCATTCGCTCCAAGTTTGTGCTGCTCAGGGCATCGGATTGTGTGACTGCGTCTTGGATCTGAACCAGAATCTGCTGGGTCCATATTGTGCCTGAAGAAAGGGACACATATGCATGAAGGGGTAAAGAGGATTCGTAGTTGGTGAGGGGAGATGGGGAAGTAGCATCAAAAAGTGATGTGAGTCTAAATCAGGGATTTTATAGTCACAAGACATTTTTTCCCACACTTAAAAAAAAAACGAAGAAAAAAAAGCTTGGGCAAATTCAATGATTTATACAACTAACACCATGGTCCAAACCCAGAAGACACGTGCCACTGATTCTTAAGAAGTGGAACAAAACAGGGTGCAATATTGAAAAAATTAAACCTTATGCTCAGACAAATTAAACTACATCTAACATGTACTAAGCTACTGAGCTACGCTTTGATACAACCTCCCAACATGTCTCTTTTTTTTATCAAAATGTTCTTTTTACCTGGACTCTTATTTTGTGTCAACACCATCAGACACCAAAAACACAAATACATTTTCCCTCACATTATGCTAGACCTATAATAAACAGTATAGTAAACACACATTTTAACCAAGGCTGACAGAGGACACCCCAAAAAATTACTTTCAATATCTATATATACATATTATAAAGATTTCCGTCTGTGTTTTTTTAATTGGACTGTTTAATAGAATTGTAACTTTCCTTTTAACAGCAATCAAGATGTTTTTAAGATTTCAAAACACATTCTCATGTTAGGAGACAGATTACATTTTCACATATGACCAACAATTCCTCAACAAATATGAAATATCCTAATGAAATATTATAGAAATATTCATCTGACGGAGGTGACAAAGACCTGGCCGAGTTGACACGTATCTGAGTGGTCATACGTGCAGAATTACAAAAGAAGTTTTGGACTGTTTGTGTGATTGTTTGAAGGTAAGTGGGCCTTCTGACTTTGGATTCCTTTGGCCTTAGCGTTCTGTATGTCATACCAAATCACCTCATTTTGTAAAACAGCTGGTATTTTTTAAGAATCATCCCTGACAAGAAAAGGTTCTTAGATTTTGCATGCGATCTCTGAAGTGGTTCTGCACTCTGTTTTCCTTCGCAGAATTCCATTCATTAGAACCTTGTGGAACAGGAGTTTTCTTTACTGAAGGGGAGCCGGTATTTCTACCACACATCATTGCCTCTGGTGGTTCTTCATTTCTCTAGAATGTCTCTGCCTTGTTTTGACCCTCTCTCTTTTCCCTGCAGCAGCCTGCCTGCTCGTCTATGTTTATTTTAAAAATAAAATGTAGGGGGGACGGACGGACGGACGGGGGGGGGGTTCTTCTTCTTCTTCTTCCCCTCCTCTCCTCCCCTGCAGATCCCCCCATCATTTCAAATAATTTCCTCAGAAATTGCAAGAGGGAGTTCACATATCATGGTTGTGACACAGGACAAATTAACATTAAGATTAAAAATATTCTAAAATTATAAAACTTACCAGAACCTGTCTGGCATTGATGCACTCTGCAGAGGTGGAATATGGCAAGGGGTCCTTCAGAGTGACAGCTGCCCCTGATATTGCCTGATTTTATTACATTTTAAGGAATGTCGGATGGTGTTGACAAAAAGTTAAGACACAACTTCGAAACTTTATGAAACACGCATGTGTGGTTGAAAAACAACCTTGCTCTGATATGAGATATTATTGAGTGTTGCTTTTGATGAAACAAGCTCTTTTTAATCATTACCAGAACATTTTTAGCCATTTTTTTGCATATGAATGATTGAACCCTTCTCTGTGGACACACTGTTTTAGAGGACAAGAAATGTCATAGATTTTATATAATAATGATTAAATTAAATTGAAGGGGATAATTGTGGTAAATACATTCTATTATTAATCCCTCATAACATCTACAATTGAAAACATTTCCTTTTTTAAACCTAATAGCAGTTACAATTGCTGGACGTATTTTAGAATCAGTGTAGCCCATAAATCTCACCTGATTTGGGGAAAGACAAGAGGAAGATGTCTGTATCATGGACCTCAAAGTTCTGAAGAGAGTCTATGTAGACCGGGTCAGTCTCTCCCACCGTGAAGTGGTACCCTCTGTGTTTGAACAGGAAAGGGCTTGATAGGTCAAGGTGGTCCAGGGACTGCTCCGTAGCGAGGTCAGGAGACTTAAACATGATGTAGAACGCCTTCAAGCAGAGATGGAAAGGAATTGAGGGCGTTTGGTGTGAGTGATTTACCTTCTGCAAGCCACCAGACCGGTCTGGGGAGTTTGAGTTACCAGCCCGATTGGTTCCGTGTGGTTTTCCCACCCCTGCTCTCACAGCCACACCCGATCGCCCACTTTGTATGCGGGGGGTTCACTCCGATGCCGATCCGCCTTCGTCTTCTGTAGCTGGACGGCCCGTTGGAGCTGGACACGGGCGGAGTCCCACACCTCCTTGGCTGTCCGCATCCAGTGGTCCACTGCCGGTACCTCGGCGGTACTGGGATGCCACGGAGCCAAGGGAGGCTGATACCCCAGCACCACCTGAAAAGGGGTGAGGCCGGTCGAGGAGTGACGGAGAGAGTTCTGGGCGTACTCCGCCCACGGTAGATACCGAGCCCAATCGTGCTGATGGTCGTGGCAGTAGCTCCGGAGATACCTCCCTAGCTCCTGGTTGGTCCTCTCGACCTGGCCGTTCGCCTGGGGATGGTACCCCGACGTGAGACTAACGGCAACCCCCAGGCGTGCCATAAACGCCCGCCACACCCTCGAGGTGAACTGGGAACCCCGGTCCGATACAATGTCCTCCGGAATTCCAAAGTACCGGAAGACCTGCTCGAAGATCACCTCAGCCAATCGGAGCGCCGTGGGCAGACCGCCGAGGGGAATGAAACGGCAGGACTTCGAGAATCGGTCGACCACCACGCAGATGGTGGCAAAGCCCTTAGAAGCCGGTAGGTCGGTGATGAAGTCAATAGCGAGGTGCGACCACGGTCGCTGCGGAACCGGCAGCGGCATCAGCTTCCCCGCCGGAGCTTGGCGAGGCACCTTCGTTTGTGCGCACACCGCACAAGACCTGACGTAGCGGGCGACATCCCGCGGAAGCCCCGCCCACCAGTACTTCTCCGTCAGGACCTCGGTGGTACGTGTAATACCGGGATGTCCGGTAGCCTGGGAAGTGTGGGCCCAGGTGAGAAGCCGGTCCCTCACCCCAGTGGGCACAAACAGCCTACCAGGAGGACAGTCCGGCGGAGCCGGCTCCATCCGTTGAGCCCTTCGGATGTCTCTATCACAATCCCACAATATGGGAGCCACAATGCGTCCCGGTGGGATGATTGGTCCATAATCCACTGGGCGCTCCTCCGTGTCGTAAATCCGGGATAGGGCGCCAGCTTTGACATTTTTGGAGCCGGGTCAATATGAGAGGGTGAAGTTGAAGCGTGTGAAGAATAACGACCACCTCGCTTGGCGTGGATTGAGCCGTCTAGCTCTCTGGAGGTATTCCAAGTTCCGGTGGTCCGTGAGAACCAGAAACGGTCGCGGCCCGCGAGACAATACCAAATTACTACTTTTAATTTAATAAATGAATGCCATTGATGTGTTTTTTCATTTGAAATTCGATTTTGCATGTCTCCACTATTAAATTATATATTGTATGGTAATAAGCAATGCTTGTTCTATATTCAATGTTAAAGCAAAACTTTTTTGGGTCCATATTAAAAGGTTAATTTGTTCAATGTTGGCCCGCGACTTTGTTCAGGTTTTACATTTTGGCCCACTGGGTATTTGAGTTTGACACCCCTGCCCTAAAGCATATCCTGCTTTATCCTCTTTTTTACCCTAAATGGGACTATCTTTTACAAAATGAACATTATGCTGTATTGAAAAAGACTTGAAACTAGTGATTGAGACCAAAAACTTGCAAGGAAAATGTTTACTGATTTAATAAAGTAAGTGAGAAGTAGGGTCATTTTCTCATAGACTTCCATACAATAAATTTTTTTCTGAAACCAGAAGAGTCGCCCCTGCAGGATTCTAGAAAGAATGCAGTTTTAAGTCACTTCCGCATAGGCTTCATTTTTCAGAGCCGGAACTACACCCTCGTCCCTGGCACAAGTAGCCTGATACCAGTAACTTTGGTGGGATTTGGTGGGATGCACCGGAGTGAAGACACGTAATACGACTGTTGTAAAGCGGACAGTTAGCTTGGGCTAGTTAGATGTGAGCTAAAGTTTCACATTTAACATATAATTAAATATTTAACATTTAACCCCAGATTCAAGATTTAAAATAAATATTTCCACTTTTTTTGATTTTTGAAACTGAATATATTGCTGTTGTTAAATATTTAAGTTTAAAACTCAGACATAAAACTTTTTTTATATTCACATACAAAAGAAAGATTTAAGTTAAATATTTAAAAATAGTTTTAGATATATAAATAAAATGTGTTGCACACCACTCAAATAAACATTTAATTTCTTTTCCAAAGATTTGTTTTCCAAAGATCTAAGAGAAATAGGCTACAATTTTATGTAAATCTGAGAAAAAGTTACAGATTTAGCTTAAATCTAACAAATAATGCACTCTAACTTTAGTTTACACCTGGCGCCCCATATTTCAGCTCCGCGGCACGTAGTGTGTGTTGTTATAACTGACAGGTAGACCAGACCAGGTTTTGCTTTAGCTGTCCACATTTATTTGGTCTCACATAGAGCCCCAAGACAAAATGCATAGCCGTTCCGTGAGCCTATACATTCGGCGATCTGCTAGACGGTTTGTTTAATGGCACTAACAATTCTATTAGATGAGCTGGAGCATAGCATGAGCCGGCAGCCTGACTTTACTGTGGGGGCTTCTATTGAAAACCATGGTGCAAAGACCGTGTGAAAAAAATGCTGCACACGTGGGGAGAGTTGGGCGCGAAGCTGCAAGCAACCAAGACACATCGCTTAAATATTTTGCAAATAATAACTAAACCATTAAAATGTTCTCATCTCAGAAACGTGTACGCATCGTCAGTTGTTCCCCGCTAAAGAATTTAGCACAACCCATGTACACCCCCTCCTTTCGTTGTGTCGATTTTTTGATCCTATGCTTCTAACATCATCCACCCCCTCCTCCTCTCTGGCTTCCTCTCTTCAATCTCAACCCTGCAAGGAAAACAGAAAAACCAAGGATCGATGTAGCGCGGCTTGTTTTTTTTTTTTTTTTTTTATCACATAATGTACTCGCTTAACGCCATTATTGCCTAAACCGTTAGACAGTTGTTTTTTGTTGTTGCCGTGATTTTTGCATGGCAGGCGGGCTGCAATGGTCCAGTGTTGGTTCGGGCTCTGACTGTGATATAACCACCGCGGATCTCTTGGACACGGGAGCAACAGCAGCCTCGCAAGCTTGCAGTGGGTTCAGCAGCGCACCCGCCACATCTTCTTCCTCTGGCCGGCTCTATGACGAGTGATGGTCGGCTTGTCTGCCTGGATGCGCCCCTCTCTCCACGGATCTCCGTTGGTACCTGTCTTTATAGCAGATTTTCATTCCCGGTGGAAACCTTCTGCGGTGTAGGGACTACATATGGAAACTGGGGATCGAAATTTTAGGAAAAGGAAAACTAGCGGGCTGCTGTTTTATTTCAGGACTTAATTTTCGTTTGGTTGATTATTTATTTGGGGGTTAATCGTCCCTGGTTGGTTTTGTCCACGAATATGATTGGTTTTAATAGCTGTCATGTGTACTCCTGATCATTTCGTTATCAATACATTGTTTATTTAGGTAACACATTTAAATCTGTTTATTTAAATTCATTGTTTTATTCCAGTGTCTTTTCCTCCCCTTCACATTTCCATCCCCGTGTTTGCTCACGTCCTTTTCCTAACACACACAACACGCACACAC
This sequence comes from Aplochiton taeniatus, assembly GCA_017639675.1. NCBI lineage: Eukaryota > Metazoa > Chordata > Actinopteri > Galaxiiformes > Galaxiidae > Aplochiton > Aplochiton taeniatus. Next base: position 2,668,278 of record CM030176.1, read on the forward strand.
GCACACGCACGCACGCACGCACCCACACACACGCGCACACATACACACACGCGCACACACACACACACACACACACACACACACACACACACACACACACACACACTCACAATGCATGAAAGGGGATTGTACCATTTGTTGGTATGTCGTTGAATTAAGCTCGGCAGAACTTAATTTGTTCTGTGATCAAATTTGCCGTTTTGAAGTCGAAGGAAAACAAGCCGCCAAGTCAGTCAGTCCCTGCTTTAGAACATCCCTAACTCATTCACCTGCACTTAGTCAGTGAGCATTCACAGTGCGATTCTCTGTGTTTTGTACCTGAATGTGTTTAGGAATTAGTTTTAGAGTGTGTTTGTCTGCATGTTTGTGTGTCTGTGATTAACGCAGTGCTTGACTAATATTATTTGCGTGTGTGTGTATGTATGTGTGTGCGAAATGATATAACGTGGACTCATTTGTGTGTGAGGGTGCGTCTAAACGTATTGAGTTGAGTGAGCTCTTTCCCACCTTGGCTGATCATTAGCGATCTCTCCATTTGAGGGACACGGGACTTCACTTGAAAAACAAAGGATAGGCGATTGCAGACCTAAAGCATTTTGCAATAGCCACACTTAATGTTTACATAGACCACTGTATTTTTTGCTTATTCTTTCAGTCTTGTATGTTGAATTAAAAGTTGTTTTGTACTTGAAGTTTGTAGTTTTAAGACCTTCAATGCCCCATTTGACCTAAAAAGTAATCCAGGGCGACAGTGCCAAATCTCCAGAGGGGTTCTGTTTGCTTAGGTCAATATTTAGAGACCAGGGCCGCCTTTTTTTGGAGTGGAGTCAGAGCTCAAGCCTGCAGGCAATAGTGATCCAGTCTGCTCCATCACCCCAGTCCTCCAATTGACCTCCCAGAAAACTCTCCCACTCACGCTCTCTCTCAGAAACACACACACACACACACACACACACACACACGCCACAAAACACATCCCGTGTCCCTCATTTCTCACCTTGTTGCCACCCCACCCCAAAACCAACCATACGATTTCCCCCGAGCTCCCGTGCCTCCCCCACCCCCTCCGCGGGCCCCCACCACCCCCCTCCCCACGCCCCCCCGACAGCCTCCCAGCTGGCGTGGCCACGCAAACTCACCAGCATTTACTTCCTGTTCGTCAAGAGGAAAGGGGGCCTCCCTTCCATGGAATGTGGCAACATGGGCGTGTTTGACCGCGGAGTTCAGATGCTGCTCACCACAGTGGGCGCCTTCGCCGCCTTCAGCCTCATGACCATCGCCGTGGGGACCGACTACTGGCTGTACTCGCGTGGCGTCTGCAAGGTCAAGAGCAACAATGACAACGAGACCAGCAAGAAGAATGAGGAGGTGATGACGCACTCGGGCCTCTGGCGGACATGCTGCCTGGAAGGTAAGGGACACACACACACACACACACACACACACACACACACACACACACACACACACACACACACCATACACCCACACACACACACACACACCACACACACACGGGCCTCTGGCGGACATGCTGCCTGGAAGGTAAGGGACGCACACACACACACACACACACACACACACACACACACACACACACACACCACACACCACACACACACACACCACACACATGGGCCTCTGGCGGACATGCTACCTGGAAGGTAAGGGACGCACGCACACACACACACACACACACACACACACACACACACCACACACACACACACCACACACATGGGCCTCTGGCGGACATGCTACCTGGAAGGTAAGGGACGCACACACACACACACACACACACACACCACACACACACACACCACACACACACACACCACACACATGGGCCTCTGGCGGACATGCTACCTGGAGGGTAAGGGACACACGCACACACACACACACACACCACACACACCACACACACGCGCATGCACACACACGCATGCACAAACTTAGGCCTCTGGCAGACATGCTGCCGGGAAGGTAAAGGTCGCACACACACACACACACACACACACACATGGACCTCTGGTGGACCTGCTTCCTGGAAGGTAAAGGTCGCACACACACACACACGCACACACACACATACACAGATGTGCACTGATGCTGTGTGTTGGCACACTTACACAAAGACACACTGTGTTGGCTCAGGGACTCCAATGGGGGCTTTGAATGCCTGGTCTCTGACTTCCCTCCAGTCCCATGGGTACTGGCTGGTTTGCTCCGCCGTATCTTCTGATGGTGGTTCCCCACATTTCTTTACTGGTGTTCAGATTGGTCTCCTCGTTAGCCCAGTTGTGAGCAGATATCCGGAGCACACCGAGGGGGGGGGGGTATGGACCAGGGGCTGCTCTTGTTGTGAGCAATATCTGGCGCACACAGGGGTGGGGGCACCAAGAGGTGCTCTTGCATTGGCTATTCGTTGAACTCTAAACATGAAGTACTTGCACTTCGAACTGAATGCTTTGCGATGCGATTTCCTCCATGATTGTATCAGTTGGAAGGCGATGGAGAATAGGAAGTGTCTGTCACACTCTGCCATCATGGACCTGGCTGGCACAGAAACGGAGAAACTACATCTAACTTTGACCTAGTTGCCCTGAGGCCATTTTAAATCCCATACGGCTATTCTCTTTCTCTCTCTCTCTCTCTTCTTTCTTTCTCTTTCTCTCTCTGTCTCTCTTTTTAGAGACATCGTGCCCTAAAAAAGAGTTATCTGGGACAAAACGTCAGTCCTCATTGTAATATCGAGCTAGGATTCATCATCTTTTGTCTTTCTCACAGTGATTACACTGAAGGGTTAAATCATTTCAAACTAATGTGAGTGTGTCCAATAGCAGAAAGGCAGACAGAGGGAGGGGATGGGGGTGGACAGAAAGGGACAGAGAAAGAGAGAGAGAGAGAGAGAGAGAGAGAGAGAGAGAGAGGAACAGTGTGTTGGCCCCATGTCAGCTGAGGACCACATTGGAGTGACGACAGGACACCCCGCTGTGCCGATCGATAGATTATGTCAGGGCTGTGACGAGCGTGGATGCTAATGTGCAGCCAACAACACACACACAGGCCCAAGTCTCACTCGGGAGACCCTTGTGTGAGTGCTGGTGTGTGTGTGTGTTTGGTGTGTGTGTGTGTGTGTGTGTGTGTTAGTGCTTGTATGTGTTTGGTGTGTGTGTTAGTGCTTGGTCGTGTTTGGTGTGTGTGTGTGTGTTTGGTGTTTGGTGTGTGTGTGTGCTGTCATGTTGACGTCTGACATGGCTCTCCTTTCGCAGCTCTGTGACATGCATAGCAAAAGCAGTGACGTCTGCCTCCCCTCCTTTCTCACACACACACACACACACACACACACACACAGACACAGCCACAGACACAGACACGCACATGGGAAGTCATTCTCTCTCTCTCTTTCTCTCTCCTCTCTCTCTCTCTCTCTCTCTCTCTCTCTCTCTCTCTCTCTCTCTCTCTCTCTCTCTCTCTCTCTCTCTCTCTCTCTCTCTCTCTGTCTCTCTCTCTCTCATCGTGACCTCAGTCAGAATGCGCACTCTTCTTTTTTTGTCTTCATTTGGAGACTGCCTCTGCTGTTTCCAAATATAGAAGAAGACCATGTTCTGACATCCGCTTGCGTCCAGGAAATTAAAACCATATCCAAAACATATTTACAGGAAATTCAGAACCACCCCTTGTACCCATCCTTACCGCAAAGAAATCCTGTCTTCAATACTTATTGTCAATAAGTAGCCTGCTCTCTTTAGCAGCCGCAGTGTCAGCAGTGATCTCCTCAGTATCTTGCTTTACTAGCATGAGGAACGTTTAGCTTTTGACTTGGTTAGCGTCCATTCAACTGGTCATCCATTCAACTGGTCATCCATTCAACTGGTCATCCATTTAACTGGTCATCCATTCAACTGGTCATCCACTCAACTGGTCGCTTGTTGTTTTTCTTTGAAACCTCCCATTAGTTTATTCTGTTGGTGCTCGTCCATCTGGAGCTCTGTGGTCTAGTGTCATGCTACTAGTTGGTAAGCTAGCGTCGTAATTTCAGCCTGCTACTGTATGTCGCTCTGGACACCTCTGCATGGTGCAGAGAGAGAGAGAGAGGGAAAGGTAGAGGTAGAGAGAGACAGAGATACTCACACACAGAGAGACAGAGAGAGAGTGAGAGAGTGTGTGAGAGAGAGAGAAAGAAAGATAGAGAGAGAGACAGAGACAGAGAGAAAGACAGAGAGACACACACAGATAGAGGGAGAGAGAGAGAGAGGTAAGGAGAGGGAGACACACAGAGAGAGAGAGAGACAGAGAGAGAGAGAGAGAGAGAGAGAGAGAGAGAGAGAGAGAAAGAGAAAGAGAAAGAGAAAGAGAGAGAAAGACAGAGAAAGAGAGAGAGAGAGAGAGAGAGAGAGAGAGAGAGAGAGAGAGAGAGAGAGAGAGAGGGAGAGAGAGAGAGTGAGGGAGAGGGAGGGAGAGAGAGAGAGGGGGAGAGTGAGAGGGAGAGAGAGGGAGAGGGAGAGAGGGAGAGAGAGAGAGAGGGAGAGAGA
>CM030176.1:2677812-2680312 GCA_017639675.1 Aplochiton taeniatus
TAACAGTGTGTCCTATAGTACATATGATCCTATATTAGACCATCTTAACAGTGTGTCCTATAGTACATATGATCTTATAGTAGATCATCTTAACAGTGTGTCCTATAGTACATATGGTCCTATAGTAGAGCATCTTAACAGGGTGTCCTATAGTACATATGATCCTACAGTAGATCATCTTAACAGTGTGTCCTATAGTACATATGGTCCTATAGTAGAGCATCTTAACAGGGTGTCCTATAGTTAGTACATATGGTCCTATAGTAGAGCATCTTAACAGGGTGTCCTATAGTTAGTACTATAGGGTGTCCTATAGTTAGTACTATAGGGTGTCCTATAGTTAGTACTATAGGGTGTCCTATAGTTAGTACTATAGGGTGTCCAATAGTTAGTACTATAGGGTGTCCTATAGTTAGTACTATAGGGTGTCCTATGGGACAGGGCTGTTGCCACCTCTGCAGTGGCCGTTTAGCGGCCCATAGAAAAGGTGCTGACGGACCGCTACCTAGTCCAGCAGGCAGCTGGACGACAAGGTTCGCGTTTATGTGTGTGAGTGTGTGTGTGTGTGTGTGTGTATGTGTGAGTGTGTGTGTGAGTGAGAGAGAGCGAAAGAGAGAGTGAGAGAGTGAGTGGGAGAGAAAGAGAGAGAGCGTGAGAGAGGGAGGGAGAGAGATAGAGAGAGAAAGAGAGAGAGAGAGAGAGTGAAAGAGAGAGAGAGAGAGAGAGTGAGAGAGGGGGGAGAGAGATAGAGAGAGAAAGAGAGAGAGAGAGAGAGCTCAAACTGACCTGCGTCTATGTCACCTTGATGGTTGAAACTACAGCTGCCCTGACACAAATAAAATGGCGGTATATGATAAATGCTCTTGCCCACAGTGTGCCGTGCCCTCAGTTCACAGTGCAATGTAGCGAATGTGATCTGGGGGAATGTATGCGTCGCCTGTGTGTCTATCCGCTGTATGTGGATGTAATGTAATGGATGTGTATGCCCTCCTTTCGCTCGGTGCGGGAGGAGGGGTGTGTCTGTGTGTGTGTGTGTGTGTCGTCTCTAGCTATGAGGCATTAGCCCATGCATAATGACTGGCCTCGATTATCGATGTGCGGAGAGTGACTCAGATAGAGCCTGTCATGCACACCAGCGTTACACCACGCTCCTGTCGAGGAGAAAACGCGCGCCTCGCGCTCCGCGCACACACACACACTTGGATTCAGACTCGCATACTCATATGCGTGGGTAACAGAGGATCTCAGAATTATGTAACCAGCTTGTTATGCAACATTCACAAGTATCCACACGCACACACACACACGCACACACACACACACACACACACACACACACACAGACACACACACACACACACACACACACACATACACACACAACCACACATGCACACATGCATTCCTTCCATGCGTACACCTCAACAGGGTTTCCCCCAATAAGAAAAGCAACTCCCCAAATGTGCTGTGACCAGACCCACGATGCAGGCTTGGACTGTGAGAGTGAATTATGGGAAAATGTGTTCATTGTATGCATAATTCCAGCCATTCTCTTTGTCTTCGGATCAGTGGTCAGGTTAGAGTTCAAACGTAAAAGGGTAGCTGTCAGAGTGAGGTCAGCGGTATGGGATGTTTTTCAGATAATGCCTTGTAACACACACAAACACACGCACGCACGCACACACACACCCACACTCATGCACACACACGCGAAGGCTCAAACATCCTCAACGGTTTTATCGATCTCTTGAATCGATGAATAAAATAATTGAAGTGGGCTATTACATCATAAACCAGTTTGAGAGTGTACACAGTGTGTGTTAGGTCTGGTTGGCTCTATAAAACATATGGTGCTCTCAGTAGAAACCCTCCTTAGAATGCCACAGCAGTCACTTTACTTGAAAACAACATCATCCAAAAAAAGAGCCAAATGAATTTCATTTTTTTATTCAGTATTCGGTATCGCCCTTCATGCTGGTAACGTTTTTTGTTCAATTGTTAATTAATTTAACAAACAGACAAGAAATAAGATATGATATTATAGCAAGTATGTAAACATGTATGTAGTTTTGTTTTTAATGCATGTAAGACATACATAAATATGATGTCGTGTTGTCAGCTTGTCCCTAGCAGTTTGGGACTAGCAGTTTGACTGGTCAGTGGAAGTAATGTTTTCTTCTAGATCTTTATAATGACTTTCATTTCCTCATGGAGGTGGATGGTCTGTTAAATGCCAGATAGGTTTCTAATGTTTACGTTGGCCATGTGGAGAACACACAGACATTGATGCCATCTGTGTGTGCCATCATGGCATAATGGAAACAGATAGGACGGGCCGATTTATGAGCCTTCACCGGGGATCATGTGACCATTAATGGTACCGCATTAACCAGGCGAATGAAAATGTGTGTGTGTGTGTGTGTGTGTGTGTGTGTGTGTGTGTGTGTGTGTGTGTGCTTGTAATGTGCGTCCGTTAGCTTGCTAGCATTTCCCTACGCTA
>CM030176.1:2687812-2690312 GCA_017639675.1 Aplochiton taeniatus
CGGGCGATGAGTCATCGTTATCCCCGTCGTCACCGACGTGCCGCCCTTTCCCTTCCCAGCATGCTTCACTCTCCATCTACACCGCTGCTCTTGGCTTGCGGATGAGTGGATAGGCCGTGGCCGTTCCTAACTTCTCACACTTTCGACCCCTAGTTTTCCCTTCTTTTTCCCTAGCAACCTCTGATTTGCGTCTCTTTTTACCAAACACGCTTTCAAAGTCTTTGACTGTGCTGGTGTGCTGTCCTGGTCCGCACTCCCCTTCCCTGCTCTCCACTGGTGTTGGGCCTTTAACGTTGCAGTTCAACAGGTCTGATGTCTCCAATGACCTGTAGTAGGCTATAAACCCTCCCTGATGTTTAGCGTGTTCTAAGTGGGTTGTTTGAGTTTGAAGGTTAAAATTCAATAAAGCATGTCAATCCATGTCACCACAGAGAATGGTTTCATGTCGAGTTTTCCTCTTGAATACCACCGTTATAAACATTCACTTGAGATTCCTTTCCGGGGGTTAATTAGTTGATCGGGGCAAGCCATCCAGAGCCGGTTCCCCTAAACTTTAGGGCTTAAAGCGCTGGGTTTAGCTTGGTTGGCTAGCCCAAGTTGTCCTAGGTTGGCCTATCAATGAATGGGCCTATTACCTAATCATATCTTCAGTATTTTCCTCCTGGTTAACTAGTCCTCTGTCCTCTAATGTGGAAGCGCATGCACACTTTATTTGATACCCTGGACACATAAAGATACATAAAGAGACATTTACTTTAGTCTTCAAGGGCACCTCTTATTAGCCTATATATAGAAATTTTGTCAGCTTCATTCTTGCTATAGAACTAAAGAATTACGCTAATGTCAGCTTAGCTAACAGAGAGCCAGTAAATGTGATGTTAGCATAATACTATCCAGGTACGCACGCAACTATTGGCATAACACTTAGAGCCAGACACATGCTTTTTATAGGACTATCTGATATAGTTAAGCTCCCCTCCACTCTCTTGTTCATACAGACCCACTCTCTCTCTCTCTCTCTCTCTCTCTCTCTCTCTGTCTCTCTCTCTCTCTCTCTCTCTCTCTCTCTCTCTCTCTCTCTCTCTCTCTCTCTATCTCACACGCACACGCGCACGCGCACGCACACGCACACGCACGCACACACACACACACACACACACACACACACACACACACACACTTCTACCATTGACTCATAGTGTGTTGAAATGTGAGTAGATCCTTTCTGTTTCATCGCGTTGCATAGTTAACTTTGGCGGCGCTGAGGTCATCCTACAACGACGCCTCCGATAGGGCTGAGGTCAAGAAGAGCTCTTTCTCATTGGCTCATTCTCATTCTCCTCAGCGCTAGCTGGCAGGATAAGTAGGGCACAGGTTGACCCTCACCCCTCTACTGTTCTTAGTAGAATAATAGTATCGGGTCTCTCTGAAAGCAGAATGTTTAATTCAGAAGCAGCGATTTGGGAGAACGACACCTCATTTTCACGGCTGTGGAGAAAAGGGGGAAGAGGACAAGAGAATCGTTCGATATTTCTGGCTACTTCAGGACTTATATTTTATATATATGTGTGTATATGTATATATGTGACTACTATACTCTCTGTGGCGGGTCAATTTGGATTTGGCAGATGTAGAAAAAAACATCACTTTTGAAGTCGAAATGATGTGGGCCGTTGTGGTTAGCGGTGTGGCCGTTGTCGTTAGCGCCGTGGGATAGGGCCGTTGTCGTTAGTGCTGTGGGATAGGGCCGTTGTCGTTAGCGCCGTGGGATAGGACCGTTGTCGTTGGCGGTGTGGGATAGGGCCGTTGTCGTTAGCGCCGTGGGATAGGGCCGTTGTCGTTAGCGCTGTGGGATAGGGCCGTTGTCGTTAGCGCCGTGGGATAGGACCGTTGTCGTTGGCGGTGTGGGATAGGGCCGTTGTCGTTAGCGCCGTGGGATAGGGCCGTTGTCGTTAGCGCTGTGGGATAGGGCCGTTGTACAGGACCGTGATCCGATAGGGAGAAGTGTGGAGACATGTCGCGGGAATCCAGGACCATAGTTCGAGAGACTGAGCAGACAAGAAGATTTCAACGTAGTTCGTGTGCACGCGAGGGGGACGATGAGAGAGACATAGTGAGAAAGAAAAAAAACTAGAGAGAGACACAACGAAAGAAAGATAAAGAGAGGTTGGAAAAACAGCAGGGCGGGCTAATTAAAAGAAAACAGAGACAGAGGAAGGTGGAGAGTGGGGAAACTGGCTGCATGGAGTTATGCCAACACTGTCCTAAAGGATTCAAGTCCTTGAGGTAAAAGCACATGTGTGTGATGGTCGGTGGGGGCGGGGGTGGGGGGGGGCATATGTAACATGTAAACCCAGATTCGTTATGTGTGTGACCTGTGTCAGCGTGTGGGTGGACATGTTTTCCAGAAAGAGGAGGAAGCATCTAGGTTGTCTCCTACTGTCTGACAGTGATGGGTATGGGAGATGGAATAACATATTGCCTGTATTCCTAGTATGGG
>CM030176.1:2700312-2715312 GCA_017639675.1 Aplochiton taeniatus
GGGTGTGTGTGTGTGTGTGTGTGGGATTGTGGGTGTGTGTGTGTGGGTGTGTGTGTGTGTGTGTGTGGGAGGGTGGGTGTGTCCGTGCATGTTTGTGCGTGTCAAGTAATGGGGGATATTTTGCTGACACAAGGGAAAGTGTTTGTGGGGTGGGTGGGGCGGGGGGAGGGGGGGGGGGACTGGCACCTTTAAGGTAATATGCCCTGACTGCACATGTCAATGAGCAAGGGAAGGTGGGGTTAATGCACACAGGCCAGGGGAAGAAGAGGATAGGGGAGGGAGGGGGAGGAGAGGGAGAGAGGGGGAGGAGAGGACAGGGGAGGGAGGGGAGTTTGGATAAGGGCCAACTCTGAGGTCACCTTAATTTTTAATCAGCTTCTCCAACTGGAAGTTTCACACACGCCATCACTCTCATCGCTGCTTTGAAACAGATTGAAAGAAAGAAAGAAAGAAAGAAAATAAGAAAGAAAGAAAGAGTATCATTGATGGGAGAAACCGAGGAGGTACTAAGTAAGACAAGATAGAAAGAGAGAATAAGAACCTATAGAACAAAAATAGACAAAAGCTGCTAGAATAAGCTGCAATAATGACAACGAGGAAAATTACATTGGGAAGGAAGAATAGAATCATAACCCAGATACACTGTATCATGTCTAGAGGTCTGTGATCATTTTGCAGAATGACAGGCAGAGGACACCTATCGTCCAATCAGAAAGCAGAATGACAAATCAGAGGACACCCTATCGTCCAATCAGAGTGCAAATAAACGAACCACTGATGGACACTCTGATAAAAACAGTGGATGGGGGCTTTGGTGGAGAGATGGAGGGATAGAGAGATGGAGGGATAGAGAGATGGAGGGATAGAGAGATGGGGAGAGGAGGGATAGAAGGTCTGCTGTCAAGTAGAGGAGAGATTCTTGACTCAGATAAAGACGGAGAGAGAGAGAGAGATGAGAGAGATGAGAGAGGAGAGAGAGAGAGAGATGAGAGAGGGAGGAGTGGGAAGGAAACTCATGTGAGGGAGTTTGAAAAGTGTAAAGCGAAAGAGATTTTCTGCTCCTTTTCTTCGTCAGGATTGGATCGTGTGCGTGCTGTTGTTCTCTGAATGCCGTCTCAGCTAGGCACCTAAACCTACAGTTGGCGCTAACCGTGGAGGACTGTTAAATGCTCCTTTCCAACAGCACGGCTGACTATCTTAACGTGCATTGCTCATATATCACGTCAGTCTGAAGGTAGAGGAGAGGTCCACCTGCCTGCAGATGTAGGGGGCCAAATTTGGGCATCCTGACGGATGTTGAAGTCTGAGCTGTTGGTCAGGTGTGAGGGACGGGTCCCAGTGAAGGCCAGAGCACCAAAGAGACAACGTGCCTCTCTGAGACACTGAAGGCTAGTGTTGTCTGTTCGTAGCCATCACAATACCAGCTGGCATGCTCGTCCTTTCAATAGCACAGAACAAGGCCAGAGTTTTCCTTTGACGAGTGCATTTCTACAAATATCTCCTTCTCAGTTTCTTCTCTGCTCAATAGAACACACACCGACGATACTTTGCCGCCTTGTTCCTTCTTTGTGTGTGTGTGTGTGTGTGTGTGTGTGTGTGTGTGTGTGAGTGCAGGTGCAGTCCGAGCCTCCAGCCTCTTCCCCATCATGAGTGTGATCCTGCTCTTCATGGGAGGCCTGTGTATCGCCGCCAGCGAGCTCTACAAGGCACGCCATAACATCATCCTCAGCTCTGGAATCCTCTTTGTCTCCGCAGGTATGGGGTGTGTGTGTGTGTGTGGGGGGGGGGGGGCTCCGGGAAAAGGCAATGGATGCTGTAAATAAAACAAGGAGGATTGCTGAGAGTTATATGGGGTTTATTATTATCATTATTATAATTTTTATTATTTTGTGTATGGAGTTTATTTTTATTATGGTTATTATTTAGTATATGGGGCTAAAGCCACAGGGAGCAGCAGGAGAGGCGAGTGGAAGGCAAGACAGAGAAATACCAGAGAGGTGGGCACACAAGGAAGGGATGGAGACAGGGTCCAGACAAAAAGAGCAGAGGACATGGGGGATTCATTAAACCTTTATTTAATCACGCTGACTGGGAACATGGCTCTATTCTCTGCCGCGTGCTGGAAAGCTGCTGGAGGGAGGGAAATCACTCTGATTGACACACAGGGCAGCCTGATGGAGGATGGGGAAAACAGGGGAGTGTGGGTTTGAATAAAGGAACTCAAGATCCATGGGAGAAAGAGGGGAGAAAGGGATATTTAACGCAAACTGGAGAGGGAAAAAAAAAAGTACAAATAGGTCATTGTCCAAATGTAAAGATGAGAGGGAAGTGGTACTTGTGTTTGCGTACGGGTGGCGTGTGCGCCTGGCGTGTGCACGTGGCGTGTGTGCACGTACGTGCGTGTTTAAGCGCACGTCCCTCTTTAGTTCCAGGCCGTGCCCTACTGTGCTGAGCCAGATAACTAGTTCCTCCTCAGTGGAAGCAGAAGTGAGAGACAGTATTCTCTCTTTTTCTCTCTCTCACTCTCTATTACTTCCTCTCTCTCTCTCTGTGTATTACTTTCTCTCTCTCTCTCTTCCTCTCTCTCTCTCACTCTCCTTCTCTATCTGTCCCTCTCTCTGTCTCTTCCTGTTGCTAGGCTGAGCAGAGACCACTGGGATTAAACTCTAAAAATAAGGTGTCCCTGACACACTTTTATGATTAGCATGGTCTCACTCTCTTGGCCTCGCCTGTCGGTCTGACTGTCTGTCTGTCTGTCTGTCTTACTGTATGACTTATCAAAAAGCGACAAAAGACACAAAGAAAAAGAGAGGGAGAGAGAGTGAGGGGGAGTAAAAGGGCTGAGGATAGTAAAAATCAGAAGGAGGGTGTGTGAATTTAAATCTGAGGGATTGTCGGTGATAGAGAGAAAAGACATTCCATAAAATCATACAGTATGGATTTGAATACAATAACTGAATAACTGGGAGTAGATTTAAGGAATATTATTGGAAATATGCCTAATAATAATGGGCTTACAGGTAAAAGCAGGAAGAGCATTTGAACACAGACTGGGGCTTGCCAATATATATATATATATATATATATATGGTCTTCAAGTTCTATATTTAGCCTAAAACTGACATGCTCTCACATACACATAAGGTCAGTACCTTTTATAGGTATTTGTCAAAGAGGGGAATTTCCAGGTGGGTTCGATTTAGCGTCTTATACAATGATGACAATTTGCCTCCATTTCTCCGTTTTTCAGTGTAATGATCCAGTTTATTACATATGAATATATATATACTGTATATAGACAAAGAAAATAAACGGTCAATTATTATATACTGCTTTATTTGGAATGTGAGTGTCTATTTGGTTTTCCGTCATAATTCCATGGAGCTCTAGACTCTGTAGTCGTGCTCCATGAGAGGTTGGCTCTCCCTGACCCGTCCCACCCAGCGTCTTTGTTTCTGCTTCCCAGGGCTGAGCAACATCATCGGGATCATCGTGTACATATCAGCCAACGCGGGGGACCCCTCCAAGTCGGACTCCAAGAAGAACAGCTACTCCTACGGCTGGTCCTTCTACTTCGGCGCCCTCTCCTTCATCATGGCCGAGATGGTGGGCGTCCTGGCCGTGCACATGTTCATCGACCGCCACCGGCAGCTGCGGGTGGGGGCGCGCGCCGCCGACTACCTCCAGGCCTCCGCCATCACGCGCATCCCCAGCTACCGCTACCGCTACCGGCGGCGCTCGCGCTCCTCCTCCCGCTCCACGGACCCCTCGCACTCCCGCGACGCCTCGCCCGTGGGCCTGAAGGCGTTTGGCGCGCCGCCCTCCACCGAGCTGTCCATGTACACGCTGCCGCGCGACGCGTCCAAGGGCCCGACGGGCACCCCCACGGCCACCTACAACTCCACAGAGAGGGACCACGACTTCCTGCAGGTTCACAACTGCATTCAGAAGGACCTCAAGGACTCGGGGGGCAACGCGGCCAACCGGCGCACCACGCCCGTATGAGAGAGAGCGGGGGATCTCGGACCTCGAACAGTGAGGAGGGGGAGGTAGGAAGGGATTATAGGGCCGGGGGGGGGCGGGAGATGGAAGGTGGGAATCATAGAGAGGAGAGGCAGGGATTGGGAACAGCTCGCTCCGAAACGGAGGCTGCTGATGATCGTAAGTTTCCTTGTTGAGAGAAAGAAAAAAAAAATCGTACACTCATAAAATCTTTAAAAAAAGAAATTGCATGATTTTCCCATGTACCGTTGTCTAAAACGTTTTTGTGAAGATTCAGGGGGAGGATGAGGAGGGGAAATGGGGGGGCTGGGGGTTGGGACTCTGTTGTGGTATCACAGAGGCTAGGCCACACTGTGAGGTATAAGTGGGGGTTTCTATTTTCAACTCTCTTTAGGGTCTGATAATCATGTTTGTGATAGGCCCCTCCCTCTGCCTATGACCTCACCATCAACCCCTAAGCCCCTCGCCTCACGCCCCCCATAGTTCTCTTCTTAGTTGCTGTATCTATATGATTTCATTTATTTGATTTTTAATTTTTTTTTCATTAATACTGTGAACCTTTGCGGTTTGAGAATTTGACAGAGAGGAATTCTGATCGCAAAAAAAAAATATATACATAAGTTAATATGTATTAATTATATATGAATATATAAATATTTGTTGGTAAACCAGGAATAGACTTCCCTGACGCAAAAAAAAAAATTGTTCAATTTAATAAAGTCGTCATGGAAACTAAAGAAGGACAGATTCATTGTGACTGGCTTGTTATGAGATCTAAGAAACCACAACAGGAAGAAAAAAAAACTCCGCTTTTTCAGATGCAATGGCAAAAGATTAGGCCTACAATTAGTTAGTATAAGACACATTGTTATTGGGTTTTAAGAAAACATTTTGACGCTCTACCAAGGCGAGGGTGCCGTAAAAACAGTTGACAGTAAAAAGGTTTGATAATCCACATCAATTTCCTCCGTGGCCACAAGGAGAAGTCCATGGAAAACTCTGGGTTAAGGAACATTACTCAGTTGACGACGACTGAGACTGACTTTTCTATGGAAGATATAAGCAGGAGGGAACATGACTACTAGCTCCGTGAAGCTAAGGGACTCACAAATTAAGACATTTACATGCATGCTGATCAAAGTCATCCAATCTGCTTTTGGAGAACCTTCTGTTTTCATCGACGATCCTACCATATTTGGAGGTGGAAGTGACAAAGCAGAGGTTAATGTTACTGTAATGTGTATATTTCTCTTTTTTGAGCGTGGAAAAAAAGGGGGCGGGGCTTTATGATGCTTACCTAGTCAAATGAGCAGACATTGAGGAATGCGTAAGGCCTTTTCTTGACGATACCATATTTATTTATATGTCTTAAGTTTGTGTTTTCATTTAGAATCTCACACAGCCTTATAGTCTATTTTCTTTTCTTTGTTCACTTTTTTTTTTTAATTATTATTCAGTTTTTTTTTCAGAGTTGCGTTGTGTTGTTTCAATGAGAATATAAAAACACAAAAAAACAACCAAAAAAAAAAACAACAAGCTTAATGTCTTTCAAGGTGCCAAAATTGAATGATCCTTATTTTGGATGCATCGAGTCCCAATGATTAATAAAATTGGAACCCCATAGGGAACTAAAGGTGTCTTTGTTGTATAATGTGGAATCTCCAACTCAATGCTACAGGGAAGAGAACACAAATGATATCTACGGTCATAGGACTCAGCTCAAGAATGTTCATTCATTTAATGTCTTAAGTTCGGTTCATCAGATCATCTTTGCGAGTACTTTGCCCTAATTCTTGCTCTCCATCTCTCCATCTTTCCATCTCTCCATCTCTCCCGTCCCTCCCTCACGCCTCTTGGCAATCTATTGGCTGCCTCTGCTATTCAATCAACTGTGGAATTAATGTCACATTTCGGATGTAGAGCATTGGCCTCTATGTGTCCCTATCTATTTATTTTCTTCATTCTCTCTCTCTCTCTCTCTCTCTCCCACTCTTTTATTCTCTCTCCCTATCCCCCTTGGTGCGATGATCAAAGTAGCTGGCATGCATTTTCTAAGGAGAAGCTAAAATGAGAGAGGTAAACGGGCGTGGGGGTTGTTGATGATGAGCCTTGTTCAGTCAGAAAGCCACAGCGCCCCCTGCTGGCGGGGAGGTAGATCAGTTCGAGGGTGCAGTCTTTCCCTTTCCATTTCCTTGGAAGTATAAATGTACAAACCTGACAGCTCAATCTAAGTTCGTTATCATACTTGTCTGTTGATTGTAAAGGGCATCGATATGGGTGCAATTGTGCAATAAATAGTCTGCATAATGCCTCCGCATGTGAAACTGTTTGGGTGAGTTGAGCTGGGGGTGTTGCTAAAGTGGGTTAATGATATGTTCTCATGGAGCTCTGAAGGCAAGGTGAACAGATGCTGTGTTCTCCTTCGCCTGCAATTAACGGCCTATCTGGATCACAAACAGTTAGGGGCTACAGACTAGGACATGTTCCCACGGAAAGAGAGAGGGAGAGGGGGGGAGAGGGTGAGGGAGAGACAGAGAGAGATGGTGACGAATCTAAATGAAAAGGTCATAAAGTAAAAAAAAAATGATTCCAATAAAAAATTGAACGTTTTATTTCGTAGTTTGCCCTTTGTTTTGAAGGTGTCTGTGTAAGAGAATGAGCATGACAGACAGATTGTAAAGAAAAAAGCAGAGAGAAAAGTGGAGAATTAAGCAGGTGAGAAAAGTAAAAGTGGGAGAATGAAGGGAATTGATAAGAGGGGAGAATTACTGCAGAGGGGAAAAAAATGTGCCAGGGCAGAAAGTTTGTCCATCAGGCTGTCTCACACATACAAAACTGTGTGTGTGTGTGTGTGTGTGTGTGTGTGTGTGTTCTGTTTGTTATTCATAATGCAGTAAAATATCCCCATGGCATGGCAGGGTCTAATAGCAGACATGAAACTATGACTTCAAATGTTTTTGTTCTGCAACCTCTGTGCCATAAACACTCACAGCAACCCGGGGTTTCAAGGTTCCATTTAACACGATGCACCTCCTCTTGTAGTCTTGCAACAACAGATTTGTGGCTGGAAGGTGGGGTCTCACAGTCTCCTGTCGACCTCAGACAATCTACTGTGTTTGAGTTGTGTGACCTGGCCAGCTGCTGGAACCATCCTCCTTTTCTTCCTTAAAAAAAAAAAGCAGGTTGTGAACAGAGAGAGAAAAAAAAAATAACTGGCCACAATTGATTTCACTTAAGAGGGAAGGTGAATAAGTAACATGCCTCTATGAGCATTCTAGAGATGAGCTTTTGTCCAAATGACCTGGGCATACTGTCCTCGACGACGGCACAACTACACAACAAAGTGGGTTACCTCAACTCTGTGGCCCACTGTCCCCCCGTTCTTTCACAGCCTCACACGCACGGGACAAATTGAAATAGCCTTCAGCACGTTGTGGTAGTATGAATAAACCAGTGTTAAAGGGTAGGATTCTGGGATGACATTGCTTCTGTCCTGCCCTGGTCCTGTGTTTCGGTGAAAAGGGAATTATTACTCTTGGCCCCCCTCCTGTGCCCAGAGGGAGTAAGGCAGGCGGGCCCCTATGCTGGGGGGGGTGCCGGGGGTGGGTTGGGTGATGGGGGGGGGGTGGCGAGCACAGGTGTGGAATACTAATGGCTCGATGCAGTAATCGGATAGGTAGCCTGTGGCACTAGCCTCTGCAGGCCACAGACCCTTAGTGACTGTGACCGTGACGGTCCTAACCGGATCCTTAGAGGTCTAGTATCTGGCTGCCCATCCGAGAGTGTGCGCTAATTCATATCCTGTTAACAGATTTGAATCTAAATTAATGACTGACAAAGGTAGAAATGATCATTTCCTCTATGATTGTAAGGTTATGGAGACTCATTGATTCCGTTAAGAAGTGTTTTCTCACATTATAATTCAATAGTACTAATATAGTCATCTTATTTTCCCTCACTCACCTCATATGACCTAAGGAACGTTGTCACCCTTGGAGGCCCAGTTCGAGGTGAGGGTTCCCAGACCTCACAGTCAGCCAAATTACACCAGACTGGACCCAACCATGCCAACAGAACCAAGCCAGTAACACACACACACACACACACAGTAACATTTCCTCATAACTGTAATGAGGAGCATCCGCTGTGGTACAAAAACACTATTGCATTACCAATTACGGAATGATTCAATTCAAGTTTTCAGAATACGACCTTTTCAAATGTAACAACCGCAATCTCATTCCTACCTCTTTTGAAGCAAACTTGGGCTGGCCTTACTCGGTGAAACTTTCAAATACTTTAGTTGGTTGAAACTTTTGTGAAACTCAGTTGCAATTGCGCTGCATAGTGTAAAGCCCTTTGCCACGCATTTGAAACTGGTCTGACACTCAGCCGCAAACTTCTCAACTTTGTGAAACTAGTTTCACGCAATAGTCCAAACAGCGACAGCACGTCAGGCGACGACGTCGAACTATTCAAATCAAACCGCGACTACTGGCAGTTGGCATGGCAGCGCTCTGTGAAAGGACGAGTGACAGGGAGGTGAAGGAGTTGACCACCCACCGCACAGAGAGGACCCCCAAACACCGACGTGCTCCAAACCTCTTTCCACCACCAGACATGGCTGGGGGGGGGGGACCTTGCAAGACCCCGTTGTTTCCAGCAGAGGAGAGAAGGACGGAGGAGGAGGAGGAGGAGGAGGAGGAGGAGGAGGAGGAGGAGGAGGAGGAGGAGGAGGAGGAGGAGGAGGAGGGAGATGCGGCAGCCATGTTGAGTCCCTCCACATTGAGTCAGGCTGGAGAGCTGTCGTCTCTGTTCCCCAACAAGCAGCTGTGATTACCCCACAATTAGTCTAATGACTAGCCAGGCATGCCATACAGAACAACAGGCTGAGATAGTACAAATATGCCATTAAGGTACCGTACAAAAAAAACTCTTTATATTTTTTTTCTCCACGTCATGGCATAACAATTTGTTCTCTTCCAAAACAAAAACAGGAAACATATTTACAAGCCATTGAGTATTTGTTCTAATATTCTGTATAAAAAGCCTCTTCTGCCACATCATTAGGACCGGCAGCAAATATGAAACTCCGAACAGCCCTGACGGACCAACAAGCCTTATCTGACTGTTACAGATGGAATTGCAGGCACAGCAAATTAACAAAACTGTTAATATTATGCTGGTTCACACTCTACAGGTGTTCTGGAGTGTTCTACGGGTTGTGGAGTGTTCTGGAATGTTCTGGAGTGTTCTACAGGTTCTGGAGTGTTCTTCAGGTGCTGGTGTATTCTGGAGTGTTCTTCAGGTTCTGGGGTATTCTGGAGTGTTCTGGAGTGTTCTTGAGCCCAGAGAGGTTCTAGGTCAGGCTGTGAAAGGTCTCCAAGCGGTCTTGATAGAGGGCATGGAAAGCCTGGGCTAAGCTCAAGAAGGGGGCCTCGCAGTTCTCCATCTCCTTCTGCAGGACACACACACACACACACACACACACACACACACACAGACACACACACGCACACACACACACACACACACACACAGAAATGACGCTCACAATTGTTTGACCCAGTCTGCCCCTTGCTTCCGCAGCACTCCCAGGCCAGGCCTAAGCGTGGCGTCCCGTTTGGGGTGGACTCACAGCGGACGTCTCGTGGTACTCCAGCCCCTGGCTTCGGGCCCACTCCTGGGCCACCGACGTCTCCACCTCTCTCCGGATGGAAAGGTCCGACTTGTTACCGACCAGCACCCCTGAGTGACACATGAGAGCACGTCAAATAGAGAACCTGCGGAGTGGCCATGGTTCCAGTATCTCTGCAGGTGGAGGGGCTTGGCAGGGCAGAGTGTGTCCGATGAGGAGAGGTGCTACCTGGGACCTGGAGCCCCTGACAGTGCGCGTGGACCCTCTCCAACCAGGGGCCACAGCTGGTGAAGGACTGCTCATTGCTGATGTCAAACACCAGGCACATCACCGAGGGCTGGCCCCACTGGAGAGAGAGAGAGAGAGAGAGAGAGAGAGAGAGAGAGAGAGAGAGAGAGAGAGAGAGAGAGAGAGAGAGAGAGAGAGAGAGAGAGAGAGAGAGAGAGAGAGAGAGAGACAGAGAGAGAGAGAGAGAGAGAGGGAGGGGGGGGGGGGTTGGACTCGTTGGGGGTAGGGTACGGGCGTGCCGTGACGATGGGCGCTGTGTTAAAATGACACTCGGTCACAGACAACGTGGCACAGCTTGGAACAGGTGGAGGATGGACCTTACCAGCTTCTCACACGCTTCCACAAAAGTCTCCCTCCCAGCGGAGTCGAATATGTACAGCTCCTAACGAAACGAGATGAAGGAAAGAGAGAGATAGAGCAAGAGAGATGGAGAGATAGTGAGTGAGTGAGTGAGTGAGTGAGTGAGTGAAAAGGATAAAGAGAGAGAGAGAGAGAGATGGGTAGAGAGAGAGACAGAGAGGGAAGGAGGACAGAGGACTCACCACACTGTCACTGGTCTGAGGGACGTTGACCGACTTGACCACCAGCTCCACTCCGGCCGTCTGCCCATCAACAGAACAGACACACTGTCAGACACACAGCCTCTCCCCATAACCCCCCCCCCCCCCCCCCCCTAGCCTTATTACGTCTGCCCATCACCAGGACACACAGCCTCTCCCCATAACCCCCCCCCCCCCCCAGCCTTATTACGTCTGCCCATCACCAGAACAGACACACAGCCTCTCCCCATAACCCCCCCCCCCCCCCCCAGCCTTATTACGTCTGCCCATCACCAGAACAGACACACAGCCTCTCCCCATAACCCCCCCCAGCCTTATTATGTCTGCCCATCACCAGAACAGACACACAGCCTCTCCCCATAACCCCCCCCCCCAGCCTTATTACGTCTGCCCATCACAGAACAGACACACAGCCTCTCCCCATAACCCCCCCCCCCCCCAGCCTTATTACGTCTGCCCATCACCAGAACAGACACACAGCCTCTCCCCATAACCCCCCCCCCCCAGCCTTATTACGTCTGCCCATCACCAGAACAGACACACAGCCTCTCCCCATAACCCCCCCCCCCAGCCTTATTACGTCTGCCCATCACCAGAACAGACACACAGCCTCTCCCCATAACCCCCCTCCCCCCCAGCCTTATTACGTCTGCCCATCACCAGAACAGACACACAGCCTCTCCCCATAACCCCCCCCAGCCTTATTATGTCTGCCCATCACCAGAACAGACACACAGCCTCTCCCCATAACCCCCCCCCCCAGCCTTATTACGTCTGCCCATCACAGAACAGACACACAGCCTCTCCCCATAACCCCCCCCCCCCCAGCCTTATTACGTCTGCCCATCACCAGAACAGACACACAGCCTCTCCCCATAACCCCCCCCCCCCCCAGCCTTATTACGTCTGCCCATCACCAGAACAGACACACAGCCTCTCCCCATAACCCCCCCCCCCAGCCTTATTACGTCTGCCCATCACCAGAACAGACACACAGCCTCTCCCCATAACCCCCCTCCCCCCCAGCCTTATTACGTCTGCCCATCACCAGAACAGACACACAGCCTCTCCCCATAACCCCCCTCCCCCCCAGCCTTATTACGTCTGCCCATCACCAGAACAGACACACAGCCTCTCCCCATAACCCCCCAGCCCTATTACACTGACATCGAACACTGGTGGATAGGTGTAAGCCGTCTCTGGTCGGATGCTGCCTGCAGCCTTGCCTCTCTGATCAGATCCACTGATACTCTCACGTAGACATAGACCTTGTCTGCACAGCTCTGCTGATTTAAAACGTGACCAGTGGAGTGTGAGAACCACGCACACACACACACACACACACACACATGCACTGTGTATTACTGCAACACACACACACACACAACACAAACCCGGTGAGAGACTACGCAACACACACACACACACAAAACACTAGTGTCTCCGGTTCTGAAAGGGGAAATGAACCGGAGTGATGCATGGGAATGCTACCAGTGGAATGTCAATGAGATCCTATTACGAACCAATGAAAAAGGCACATAGCTAACGGACCGACTGACATTCCAGAGGACGTGAGTGGAATGGACCTGATCTCACCGTGCCCTTTCATCCAAAGTTTAAGAAGGGGGGGGGGGGTTTGAGTGTTGCTTGGGAAAGGGGGGGTGGGGTGGATTTAATGAAGTAGGCGCTTCTGTTTTGACAGAGGCTTTGCCTTGACTTGATCCACAGTCAATTTAGATTTAGTCTACTCTACCTGGTGTCGAGGAAAGTGTAGAGATTAACGGGCCGAGCATGCTGCCTACACATGATCAGCCTCTCACAATGTTATGTGTGTGCGTGTGTGTATGCGTCAGTGTGGATGTATGCATGTGTGTGTGTGTGTGTGTGTGAGTGTGTATGCATGTGGTATTTGGCTTTTTAAGCACCTGTGCTAAGTCCTATTATATTAATTATCGACCCTTCCGTCACCTTAGATCCCCCTATTCAGCTGACGCCATCAGTCTCTCTCACACACACACACACACACACACACACACACACACACACACGCAATCAACGTATGTCTTGAATGTAATGTGTAATGTGTGTGTGTGTGTGTGTGTGTGTGTGTGTGTACGTGTTCATGAGCGTTCGTGTATGTACAGTGTGAGTGCACCAGTGTCCAGCTGTTTTCTTCAGATCCGCAGTGTATGGCACCAACAGTGATCGACAGAACACTGATACAGAGGGTCCTTGGGGGAACAAGACCCTTGGAAATCCAATATGAGCAGGTTCATGGACGATTTATGCTCCCTTATGAATAGTCATGTGGATTAGCAGGAGCGCTGAGTCAGCATGGAGGGGTTTCATTAGGATCCTGTCTTACCAGACTTTGCTCAGGGAATTGGATTTCTATGGAATTAGCATCACCAGCAATGGGCTGTGCAGTGCAGCGAAGACAAAATGGCCGCATCCCAGACTTCTATTTGATTTTGTGTGTATTTAACACACGTTATTACAGCGAAGACAAAATGGCCGCATCCCAGACTTCTATTTGATTTTGTGTGTATTTAACACACGTTATTACAGCGAAGACAAAATGGCCGCATCCCAGACTTCTATTTGATTTTGTGTGCATTTAACACACGTTATTACAGCGAAGACCAAATGGGATCCCAGGCTTCTATTTGATTATATGTGTATTTAACACACGTTATTACAGCGAAGACAAAATGGGATCCCAGGCTTCTACTTCATTATATGTGTATTTGACATCTTTATTGGGACAGTACACGGCAGAGAACAGCAGAACGTCGGGACATTAGGGTGAAAGTTTGGCATAAACCCACAGTTTAATCTTCTCCGTAGAGGTGCGAAGCACATATTTTGGTTTGTATCCTTGTAGTTAACGCACGCACACGCGCACGCACGCACGCACGCACACACACACACACACACACACACACACACACACACACACACACACACACACACACACACACACACACACACACAGCAGGAGCTTAAGTGTCATTGGGTTGCTAGAAAGGAGCTCTGAAATTAAAGATATTATTATTATTATTGTAGCAAAGGAGATATTCTCATGCTGCATGGGGTATTTGTCTGAGAAAAAAAGTCTACCACTATTTTGCTGTACTAACAAGGCAAGTGGAGACTGAGGAACACTATTCAGAAAAGAAATACGTAAACCAAAGTTTGAGGGCATCAGTCCCTTTTCCTGTGCCAAAAAGACCCTCTACCACTCACCATGCTGTAGTTCTTTTGAAAGTGTGCACCATCGCTGCGGAACATCTGAGAGAGGGCACTTTTACCCACTGCTGCATCCCCTGCGTGAGCATTTTACGCGCACACAAACACACACACACACACACACACACACACACACACACACACACACACACACACACACACATATCTGATTGAATTGAGGGATAACATTATGATTACCTAAATTGCTAAGTCACGAATAACTTGGTCTAAGCTTATCTTGCAAGCCTACATTATATGGGTAGTGCCCATTGGGTACCGTTGGCAAGATAACCACGAATAATCATCATTAGCCTTATTCAATCTTACTCATCTGAGCTAGCTAGCGTTAACGTTAACTTAACTTACGTTTGATGACTTGTAATGACTTGAAATTTCAATCTAGTTAGCAATTAAACTTACCAACAAGTAGGCACCTCGCTCTCAATTTAACCATTGCATAAAATAACCCTATGCTAGCTCTAAGAGGAAAAACCACCTCGCAGTATTTGGAAATGTCCCTAAGCTTCGGTCGTTGGTTCACCAGCTCTTTCTTCCGCCTCGACAACATGGACATAACGCGTTTCCTAGCAACCAGAACAGAGCTGCTTTTCTAGTCCAACCAAAACGCACGCGTTGTTGGTAACAGTGCTTCATTGGCTACATGTGCGGACGTAAATAACATGACGTACATCTAAACTCAACGTATCAATTCCATACATTGCCACTAGAGGACAGGAGTTCACGTTTGCTGTACCCTTCTGTGTTAGCATATGAAGGGATAAACAGCGTTTTTAGATTTAAAAAGTTCAATATGGTGTAAATACACTTTGAATTAATTTGCATTCAAAATGAGTATTCTATCAAAATGTGTTCAAGAAGAAAATCACATTTCTTCAGAGAAGTAATGACACATCAATTTATTGTATTTATTTTATACTTATACAGGGTGCCCGACTGAGTGTCTTTTCCAGCAGTAAGTACACTGTTAAAGGCAGAATTAATACATTACAACAACTAAACAATCATGAATAAAATAAATTAAATACAAAGGCAAGGATTTCAGTCATTATGTGGGTGTTTATATGTGGATCTAGTATATGTTGATAAAGTTGACATTTGATACAGCATTCTACACCCATTTCATTTAAATATCATACTATTTCCTCAATATGTCGACCAGTTCAGGCTTCTTGGGCAGAATGTACGCTAACTGTGTGATTCTTCTTTGCTCCTTTCAACTGACTCGTTCATTCCTCCAAATAT
>CM030176.1:2722812-2750312 GCA_017639675.1 Aplochiton taeniatus
GTGGCTATGGGAAGAGGGAAGTCCGGTGCAGACCAGATGGATAGCAGCCTGAGCAAAGCATTGAGAGCCTCAGAATTTGTCAATCCAGAGTTGAATTACAAAATGTTAGATATTTTACTCCAAAGTGATCGTATGTTCATCACTTAATATCTCAAAACTCAAAGTCATCTGGCCATTATTGTAGCAGTGCTATGATTTGTGATCGATATATTTAGTCTGTGTTATTGTCTAAGCATCGGTCATCTCTCCCTCAGTGTTTGCTGTGAAGGAAGATATTTGTGTTAGAGACCTGTCTCTGTGTATATACCTGTCTGTCAGTCACCATAAACACACACAAACACACGCACATAAACACACACAAAACGCACGCATACACACACATACACACACACAAACACACACATAGATACACACACACAAACACACATACACATACACAAACACACACATAGATACACATACACAAACACACACACAGCTGGGCAAACCAAGCCACCTGCCTTGGGCGCACACTGTTCTCTTTTATGTACAAAGAAACACACACACACACACACACACACACACACACACACACACACACACACATAGATACACACACCCACACACACACACACACACACACACACACATATAGGTACACACACACATAGATACACTCAAGCCAGTATGAAGAAATATCACACACCACAGGAAAAAGTCCCATAACATATACATTAGGAATCACTCATTCACATTACTGTCAAATAAAAGTATAAGCGAAATGTTATCATGCATCATAATAATAACATAATAGTATGTACACCATTCAATAAAACAAATACTCAGATGGTTACACTGACGATTACACACACACACACACACACACACACACACACACGTAATCCAGTGCTGTGGATGAGGAGTCTCCCTACGGGCTATAGTGTGTGTGTAAGGTGTGTATCCTCCCTAACACTGAGGCAACACAAAGTCGGAAGCTGCGCTGAATATAAATACGCTATAAGGTGTGTCTGCTTGTGTGTGTGTGTGTGTGTGTGTGTGTGTGTGTGTGTGTGTGTGTGTGTGTGTGTGTGTGTGTGTGTGTGTGTGTGTTTGTCCGTGCGTGCTTGTGCATCCAGCCCGCTGCTGAACAGGCTGTGTCCATTCCCCTGCCTGGGGGAAGAGTGGGGCGAGGGAGGAAATGGTGGCATTGTGACCTGCTATCATCGTCCTGGGATTCTGGAAATGGCGCCATCTTCTGGCCAGCAGCCTCTCCTCGGCGCCTCACACACACAGGGCAGTTTTACACCTCAGGAGCAAACTGAACTGAACTGAACTGGACTGGACTGGACTGGACTGGACTGGACTGGACTGAATTAGTTTGAACTGGACGGGACTGGACTGGACTGGACTAGACTGGACTGGACTGGACTAGTTTGAACTGGACGGGACTGGACTGGACTGGACTAGAGTGGACTGGACTGGACTGAACTGGACTGGACTGGACTGGACTAGTTTGAACTGGACGGGACTGGACTAGACTAGACTGGACTGGACTGGACTGGACTAGACTGGACTGGACTGGACTGGACTGGACTGGACTGGACGGAACAGAAGTGCCTTAGGCTTTTAGAGACTTGTTTGCCCAGATAAAAAGAATGTTTGTTATTCGGGAGTTATCATTTTGTACATTCTATCACTTCAAAAAGAAGGTCTTTCAGCCAGTGCTTCAGCTCTATAGGGATACCGATATTCTCATCCATGCACCTTTGATGCCCTCTCCCCTGCAGCTGTTCTCCATCGTCATCTTCGGCTGCATCGCCAACGAGGGCTACATCAACCGGCCCAACGAGGTGGAGGAGTACTGCATCTTCAACCGCAACCCCAACGCCTGCAACTACGGCGTGGCCATGGGCACCCTGGCCTTCCTGTGCTGCATGGCCTTCCTGGCCCTGGACGTCTACTTCCCCCAGATCAGCAGCGTCAAGGACCGCAAGAAGGCCGTGCTCGCCGACGTGGCCGTGTCCGGTGAGACCGGGGGGGTGCGGGACGAGAGGGGGGAAAGGAGTGACCAGGCCAAAAAGAGAGCGAGAGAGAGGGAGGGATTTGAGGGAAAAATAGAAGAACAGCCAATCGATTGGGGCGTGGTGGTCCCTGGGCCAGGCTTAGTGGTGAACGGGATAGGATGTTAGTCTGTCATATACAAAGACAGGATGTTAGTCTGTCATATACAAAGACAGGATGTTAGTCTGTCATATACAAAGACAGGATGTTAGTCTGTCATATACAAAGACAGGATGTTAGTCTGTCATATACAAAGACAGGATGTTAGTCTGTCATATACAAAGACAGGATGTTAGTCTGTCATATACAAAGACAGGATGTTAGTCTGTCATATACAAAGACAGGATGTTAGTCTGTCATATACAAAGACAGGATGTTAGTCTGTCATATACAAAGAAAGGATGTTAGTCTGTCATATACAAAGACAGGATGTTAGTCTGTCATATACAAAGACAGGATGTTAGTCTGTCATATACAAAGACAGGATGTTAGTCTGTCATATACAAAGACAGGATGTTAGTCTGTCAAATACAAAGACAGGACCAAAGACATGGGAAAGCTCTCTCTCTCTCTCTCTCTCTCTCTTTCTCTGTCTCTCTCCCTCTCTCTCTCTCTCTTTCTCTCTGTCTCTCTCTCTCTCACTCTCTCTCCATCTCTCTCTCTCTCTCTCTCTCTCTCTCTCTCTCTCTCTCTTTTAGATAGAGTCAATGGAGCAAGGTCTCATCAGCTAATGAAGCTCACACTGATAGTATGTCTCCCTTTTACTCATGTTCTCCTTTGAGACCTATTGATTTAGCGGAACATCTTGTATCTACAGGAACAATTTCTTCCTCCATGAGAGGATTGATTGTCTCTCCTGTGTTTTCTGCCATGTCAGCAGCTCCTGTGTTTTAACTTCATTGACGAGTCCTTGTGGCCACCACACTGCTCTCAGAAAGATGTGATGTGAACCAATAATATGATATTCAATGTAGCCAATGTATTTATTTACTTCTCTGACACACACACACACACACACACACACACACCCCTTTGTATTTTCTCTCTCTGCAGCGTTCTGGTCTTTCATGTGGTTCGTGGGCTTCTGCTTCCTAGCCAACCAATGGCAGGTGGCGAAGAAAGAGGACAATCCTCTGAGAGAGGGAGGCGACGCTGCGAGGGCGGCCATCACCTTCTCCTTCTTCTCCATCTTCACCTGGGTGAGGCTCGTTCCGCAGTGCTTCTCCTTTTGAACCTGCCACCATCTTGAAATACCTCTGTCCTCCACACCATAATACCTCTATGTTTGTGTCTCTGTCCTCATAATACCTTTATGTGTATGTGTCTCTGTCCTCATAATACCTTTATGTGTATGTGTCTCTGTCCTCATAATACCTTTATGTGTATGTGTCTCTGTCCTCATGATACCTCTATATTTATGTTACTCTGTCCTCATAAGACCTCTATATGTATATGTGTCTGTGTCCTCATAAAACCTCTATATGTATGTCTGTGTCCTCATATTACCTCTATATGTATGTGTCTCTGTCCTCATAATACCTCTATATGTACAGTATGTGTCTCTGTTCTCTACCACATGATACCTCTAATATACCTTCATCAAAAGGAAGAAGGTAGCTATGTCTTCTGCAACATTATGCCTCAATATTTATAAATCTTTATCATAATATAAATTATGCCTTTACCATGCTCTCCATCCATCCTAAGTAAGCTTGCACACTGTGTGGATCTGCTCTATTTCGGCATTTACTGTTTAATTTAAAAAAGAAAATCTAAAGTGAAACTTTTTTTCATCTTGATTCTGCTCCATCTCTGTTCACTTGTCTTTGCATTGAGTGACCTCTGACCTCTGTCCTTAGGTTTCTAACAGCCCTGTACTTGGTTTGCATATGTAGGGGAAAGGTCAAACCTATCCCCAGCTCATTGAATTGTTCAAATGTTTTGCCTGCGTGTGTGTGTGTATGTCCAACAGGGCGCCCTCACTCTCTTCTCCCTGGAGAGACTTAAGAGTGTGTCATTTGAAGAGGAGTATGACAAACTGTTCACCCCCCAGCCCCACCTCCCTCTATTCTGAAAGTGCTCTCCTTTCTGCCCTCGTCTCTCTGTTAACCCCGCGCACACACTCCCTGGTCTGGCTCTCACACACTTTCACACACGCACACACTCCCCAGTCTGGCTCTCTGCTTCGAGGCAATCCCTTGCACCTGAAAACGAATCGATCGAGCTCTTCACTGTCCATACGCCGAATGATACGGCCTGTTGTGCATAATCTTTCAATCGCTATGTCGAAATATCCGAACAAAAATGGTTTGGAATGAAAAGCGGTGGTTACAGATTTAATATGGAGTTCATATCTCTCAAGATGCCTGAGGGTAGTTTGAATAATCTTCTTTGTGGATGTAAAGAACGATGGTTTTATTAGTTGGATTGCCATGCACCTTATTTGGAGACACCTCCTCCTCTTCCCCATCATGTGTGTGTGCCGTGTGTGTGTTGTGTGTGTGTGTGTGTGTGTCATGTATGTGTCGTGTGTGTGTCTGAACGGTCTGAGCTACTGTGACATGCCAGTAAATCTGAAGCAGGGCTCCAGACTAACATTTCACACTGGTGACAGTGCTGCCAGTAAGTTGTTCAGTTTGTGGCAGTAGCACAAAAACTAGTGGTGTTGCACTTTACTTAATTAAAAAAGTGTCGCTACGCTTCATTATTCTTAATGTTTAATGCTTAAAAAGAGGATAGTAAACAAACACAATCTTCCAACTGTTCGAGGTATATATGACTTTAGGATGTAAATAAGAATGATAATAAATACAATTCAAAAAACTCAAAACATTTCAATAAACGGAAGTCGAGTGGCAGCAGTTGCACCATTTTCTTTTTCTTTTTTTTTGGGGCACTCACAGATTTACGGTGGCAAATGCTCCGTAATTGGTGGCAGTCTGGAGCCCTGTGAAGGGCAGGCAGGGTCACACTGCAGTGTCTACCCATAAAACCCGGACGACAGCAAGGGTTCAAATCATTCAGAGCTACCGCGCCAACATGAAGTATCTGGAGAAGCAACGCGGTTTTCTGTCGCAGCCGTGCGTACCCCAGCACATTCGATTTTAAATAAAGCTATGCTGAAAAAGATCCCACTCATAACGCTCGATGTGAAACCTTTCTACATGTTTTAAGAAACCCATTGGATTAACGTGTAAAGATAAATAAGGATGTTAACTTTAAAATTAGATTGCAACTTCCTGTCGCTCTCATCAATCAGGCTCTCGTGAATATCGTTTGTTTGCCGTCTCTTTCGTGGTGTCAACGATAGATTTGATCATATGAGAACATTTCAACTGAGTACAAGGCTTTAGCAAACAAATGACAAAGTTCTGTGATTTTACTGATAGAAACAACCCAAATTGTTGGAGTATAGAGACATCAATAAATGCTTTACAAGTATTTAGGGGCCGCATTGTAGGTGTGTTTGTACCTCTGCTTTTTGTGCCCTAGATAATAGTGGATATTAACCAGCACTGTAAGATACACATAATGTGAACGAGAGACGTTTTAACATGCTAGGGTTTGGCAATGTGCCAACATTCAATTAATTTCCCTTGGGGTTTTTGAGTTCCATTTGTCACTGGCCTCTTATATAAAGCCACAGAATGCCCACTTTAATTGCCATTTTGCACTGCTGCTTTCGGAAATAACAAGCCCTGTGTCTTAAAAACCTCACCTCACATATCAGCTAACTAATAGAATCTGCCTCTCTCTCTCTCTCTTTCCCGATCCTTCTCTTTTTCAATATCTGCTGGAACGCCACCACCCCCCTCTCCACCCCCCGACTCATTAACTCCACCAACATTCAATCTCTCCCTTGTTCCATCGAAACGTCTCCCTTCGCTTGCTTTCTCCCCCCCCCCCCCATCCTCGCCCGCCCCTCCCCCCCCCCCCCCCCCCAAGGCGGGTCAGTGCTTTTTCGGGTACCAGAGGTACAGGCTGGGGGCCGACTCGGCCCTGTTCTCCCAGGACTACACCGACCCGAGCCAGGACGCGGCGGCCGCCCCTTACTCCTCCTTCGGTGGGGACGACCTGGAGAGCCCGGGGGGGGAGGCCCACGTCACCAGCGACGGCACGGGGACCTTTGACGGGACCGGGGGCTACCAGCGACAGGACTACTGAGGGGGGAGGAGGGGCAGACAGAGGGGGGGGGACTGGAGGAGACAAAACAAATAGCAGGGCACATGTTGTCAACCTTTAGATCAGTATTCCATTTTGCCTTCATCCTAAAAGGGCCAGGGGTTGTTCAGCTGCCTGATGATCCTTGGACACACACAACCATAAACAGTCACACACACGCTACATAGGACAGTGGATCGCAGGATATCACACACGCTACATAGGACAGTGGATCGCAGGATATCACACACGCTACATAGGACAGTGGATAGCAGGATATTACACACGCTGCATAGGACAGTGGATAGCAGGATATTACACACGCTACATAGGACAGTGGATAGCAGGATATTACACCTGCTGCATACATACCAGCTGCAACTGACCCCCTGAACCGAAGCCTTACTTAGTAGGATGATGTTTTGATATGTGACCATCTTGGCAGGATGTTTGCGAACTGAGGTCATTGTATGTCTTTTGTGTTTCGAAAGTGTGTGATCGTTAGTGTATGTTTCATTTTCCCCCAAAATATAAGATCACAAAACAATTAATTGTTGCCTTAGTGCTGACTGCCAAGCCAAATTCAACTGACACTAGGCAACACACACCCTAACTCACAACGGAAATATACGATTTGGGGGGAAATAAAGGCGTCAATGATTATATCAATGTCATTTTCTTCGCCCATGATCACTAACAACTATGATCCAAGCAGTGTACTTAGACAGAATCTCATATCTACAAGTTCTGTAGGCCTACATAAATCAACCTATTTCATTTGTGTTTAAATCAATATGTGGAACATCTGTCAACAAACATCAACAATCAATCCTAATAGAATATGAACAGCTGCATTGCTCAAATTTTAGACATAAATATAAATATCTATTATATCTCTATACATATATGTAAATCTAATTCAATATATAGGGGTGTGTGAAAAAAAAATATATACAATTACTTTATTTTAGGGCATTATGCTAGTTCTGTAAAAAAGTGAAAGAAAAAAAAAAAACAGATTGGAAACAAAGTCTTTTGAGTCTGTGTTCTCATGACCAGATATATGGCCAGGTCATCTTTTGCCTCGTCTTCTGTGTTGCTTTTGGGGAATGGAGATGTTTTTATTTTGGAATAATAATTATGAAATGGAAAAAAAACAAACTATATGAAAAAAGATTGAATTATATTAAAACATAATAGCCTATATGTAGATGTAAAGAATTGTGTGTGATATTTCTCTGTGAGTAAAAAGCAACAAAACTAAAAAAGGCCTACAAATGTATGTTTTGGATGTGTTGACTTTTGACCAATTAAAGTTCATTAAATACCGACAAGAATGTCAATTCCTCACAATTTCTTTTGAATCAATAAAAGTTAATCAAATACCGACATGAAAGTAAATTCCTCACTATTTAGTCATGAGCTTACAGGTTGTTTAAAGGCATTATTATCTAGTCAAATCAAGTCATGGTCATGTCAAATGTATTTGTATAGCACATTTCCTACACATAGGCAATACAATGTGTTTTAGATAAGACACATACCGTTAGATAAATACTAAAAGTGGGATGGATTTGTCTGTTTCCTGATGCTGATGCCCAGAGCTCTGGAGACAGCTAAGGACAAGCTGCTGCCAGAGGTTCCCATGGTTACCCTGGCTGCAACAACAGCAACCAATCCTACCGGCACATCATCCACGCCACGGAGCGTTTCCTTTGGAGTCGAGGGCACAGCCTTTAGGAATGAAGTCAGTGTCTGTTAAACCTTTGGATTGGGAAATATTCAGACCCACTATCTGGACAAAAAGGACTTTGCGTGTGTTCTGAAAACAGAACAAAACACGCCAAAGGGTCAACAAACACAGCACACACCGTTTTGCGACCTGCGTTTTATTTTCTACTGATCAGAGTAACTGTCTCAACGATCTGGGGCAGCAGCCATGTCTGCCTCTCCACCTGTCTGACTGAGGTCAGTCCTCCCTGCTCCCGAGGGTTCTCCATTAGCGGCACTACCAGGCCGGACGTCGGCCCCCACTCCCCTGACCTCTCCGGTCCCCTTGTGGCACAGCGACAGGCCCAGGCTCTTCCTCAGTGACCCCCAGAAGGAGGGAGAGGAGGACGAAGAGGAGGCCCTCCGAGACGAGTGGCGCCACTTCCACGGCGGCGTGCCGGTCACGTCTGAGGAGGAGGTCACGTCTGAGGAGGAGGCCACGCTTGCAGCGTCCCGGTCCGAGGCGGGGGGGCTGCCGGACGGGTCGGAGAGACCCGGGGAGCTCCAGCTGGCGCTCTCACAGCCGACCAATGAGCGGTCCCCTTCGTCCTCCTCCTCGTCGGTGCCACGGCCCTCGCTCCAGCCGGGAGAACCAGAGCAGACCAGACCCCGGCCCCAGCCCCGGCCCCGGGGCCAGCCCCGGCCCCAGCCCCGGCCCCAGCCCCGGGGCCATGCCCGACGGCCGTCGGAGGCGTTCCACTGAGACGTCAGGCGCCAGGTCCCCGGGCTGTGGGACGCCTCCGCGTCAGAGGAGCGCCGCCCGTCCTCGCCGTCCAGGCGTGGCCGCGTTGGAGCGGGGAGTTGGCTTCTGTCGGCAGGAGAACCCTCGACCTCGCCGTCCTCCTCGCCACCTGCTCTTTTTCCACCTGCCGTGTCAAAAGCGCCCCCATACGCTTTCTTAGGGTGTGACCGGAGCGACGAGGAAGACTCTGGGGTCACGGTCTGGGGTCGAGGGCCTGGGGCCACGGAGCACCTGCCGCCACCGCCGATGCCCACAGCCTGGGCACGAGTGCCTGAGCCAGGATCAACATCAGCCCCTAAGCCTGCGAAACAAACTCAAATGATTGGCTGTCTAGTGGCGGCCATTTTGGCTCACAGCTTTGAACGTCTGTGATGCGTTACACACGGTAGGGTGACATCGCACTGCTGTGTGGACGTGTGACTAACACCTCGAGGTGTGGATGGCAGAAAGTAGAGAAATCCAACAGAAGTCTTGAATTCAGTCCTCTGACTCATCGCACAGCTAGCTTGCTTTGCTTACTTGCAATACCAATCCAACAGTCACTATACATTACCACAAAAAAAAGGTTTTGCAAAATGATTTTACGGTAACTATTTCTACTTTTATATTTTGTACCTTTCTTAACAATGTTTTGGGCTTGGTTGGGTTCTTGACTGGTTTTATACAGGATTTCCCTCACCCTGGTGCATAAAACGTTTGACAGGGTCTCTGTCTCCCCCTGGTGGCCATGGCTGCCCGTGGACCGTGATTGCACACTCGTCCGTTCGTCACTATTAAGCTTGTCGCTCAGTCCGCGTGTCACTTCTGAGGCAGGCGAGCTATCCCAGAACTCTTCACAATCACTGTCGCAGGAGCATTGGCTGGCGGAGGAGGAGGAGGACATCCACATCCAGTTGAAGTTTGAATCCAGAGAGCTGTCCTCTCCAGAGGCGGTGTCCCGGAGGCTCAGAAAACGTTCCAGAAGATTCTTGATCGCCCTCTCGATAAAGTTGTGAGTGAAGTCGGAGGAGAACTCACTCGAGAGGCCTTTGTAGGAAGCCATCTTGTCCAGGAGGGGCTGGGATCTGCTGCGTCGCACCGACGGCCGACTGGCCATCTTGGTGTCCAGGAGGAACTGGTAGACCCTGGTGATGAGCTCTTTGGCAAATGAGTGGACTCGCCCTTGAAACATGTTATGGCTGTTGAGCCTCTGGAAGGCCAGGATTTCTCCTAGAGATGTGCTAGAAGTAGAGAGCCGCTCCGAGTCGCGTTCACTTCCCTCGGAGTCGGCGTGAACGGTCGCGTCGGCGTCGCCCTCCGAGCGCTCCGTCCTTCCGATGGCGTCCGATGTGTTCTCAGCGGTTTCCCCCTCCTCCACTTCCTCCTCTTCTCCCTGCCTCTCCGCGCATTCCCCCGAGCGGCTTTCCAGATTGCGGAGGAGGCTGCTGACCACCTCCGCCAGCAGCTCTCGTCTCGTCTCCGGGGAGACCCGGCGGCCAGTGTGCTCGACGACGACCTCCGACCGGGTCTCCTCCGGAGCGGAGCCGGTCAGGGCTGAACTCGAACCCCGGGCTCGGACCTCGGACCACGGGGAGCTGGCGGAGACGACCCCCGGTGTGGTGAGGCTCAGGTCTGAGCGGGGGCTCTCCCCGTCGAGCGGAAGCGGATGTGGGCCGCAGCCATCCGAGATTTGTGCTGGCCTCTCATCATCATCTAACTTTACCAAGCGGATTGCCCTGTAACCAATGACATATAATCGAATGAATTTAAATAATTACTGAGATGAAGCAATAAATAGGACACATGAACACATATGAACATTATCATCGTTAACAGGTATATATGAATGAATGCTCATACAATATGAAGCACATAGCACATGATGTACTACCATGAAGCATATATTAAAACAGTTGCAATGCCGATAGAAATGTACCACGCGTTACTAATCTATCCTAATTTGGCGTATGAAAAGTGCAATACTGTTTCTATAATATGATATCAATGAAACATGAAAAGGAAGGTACAGTAGCCACATGTGAAAATATGGAAACCTTTCAAGACGGCTGGGAAGGTCCTCCTCTTCCTGTGCCTCCGCATTCCTCCGGAGTAGTTCACTTCTTCTCCTGTCCGTCATGTTCAAGTTCACGTTTGGGGATGGCATGTTAGCATCGTTGTGGTCCATGTTACCGTAAGCCTCCCCACAGTCGTTAGTTATCCTTTCCGTCGCGCATGTTTCCACTCTACGCTGTGCTGACGCGGAGCGCGGCCCTCGTTGACCGCACCTGTCCGTCAACTTGGAAAGTAACTGGATCTCCTCCACGGCCTTGAGCAAGGCGCAGACAACGATCTCCGAGGAGATGCTGGTGAGCCGCTGTTCGGACAGATAGGCGGCTGGGTGGAGCTGCTCCGCCGCGCGGGAGGGGAGGTGGCGAGCCCCCATGGAGGACGCCCCCCCCGGGCGCCCACAGCTCTCCTGGGTAAGCAGCAGCGCCACCTTCTCCAGGACCCGCGACACCACCAGCGCTGCCGCGTCGAAGTACTCCAAGTCCGTGCGCCCGTCGGAGGGCAGCGTGGGCGGCTGCCCACCCAGGAGCCGAAGCAGGGGCTCCAAGTTCTGTTTGAGCAGCGGGTGGAACTTCCTGGAGATGGCATGCAGCTCCGCGGGCGGGGGACGCGTTGCTAGGCGAGGGGGCTGGGGGGAAGCCGGGCAACCACACCGGCACCCGGGAGGTCTCCCGTATGTCACGTTGTTCAGACTAAGACGAGACATTTCTGTGAAAGGGGAGGAGCTGTGTGTTGAGTCGCTACGAGTAACACATTTCTAATTAATTAATTAATACATTTCAATGAGCCTACCCTGGTAAAATAAAGGTGAAATAAAAAAGAAACAAAATAAAAACTGCATATGGAGGTCAGCCGTCTTGATGTTGTTTGTAATGAAAGAGCACCATGGCAGCCAGGAGGACCTCTTTGGCAGCACTGACCACGCACTCAGCAAGCAGCTACTGGACACCAAGGAGGGTTTCTGCCTACCAGGCCTGAGGAAAATTAGTGACAGCTTGGTAGCACATGTTATCTGAGGGTCAAAAGGCAATTTTTTACTTTTAACCAGCTGACCTATGGTCACTATTGTGTTTTTAATTTTAGAGTAACAATATATAGAAATGTCTGTAGCTAGCTGTAAAGCATCATTTGTAGATACTTATGATTTCAGTTGAAGCGTTTTCAAATTTCTGTGGTTGTTCGAATTTTTCTCCATCACGAATGGTTTCTTTGAGTCAAAATTAGGTTTCAGAGAGTCAAATCCAATTACTGTTTTGAGACCCTGATAATTAATACTACTAACACTAACTGTGATAAATGTATAGTTAGATTCACCAAATACGAACAATTCCCTGCAACTTCGTCTTATCCACTGTAGACTGTGGTGTTACTAATAATATAGAATTAGAATAGTGATGGTACTCACCTATGACATAACAGAGGTAATAATGAAGTGAAATAAATGAATGGAATCTATTTCACTTTATTCTGAAAGAAACTTTTCTTTGTTAACTATTAGTACCTATGCATACTTTTTTTTTTACAAATATCTATTTAGCAATAAAAACAGATTTAATGAAATGTTCACAACAACACACAAAAAAAGAATCAAATACATTCAAAACTCAGACAATTATTTGTATGATATTATAAAGGTGTCACATAATTAAAAATAAATCTCTGTTACCCAATGTCAATGTTGGGGTTAGGTTGCATAACAGTTGCAAAGCCTAGAAAGAAGAGAAGATCAAGTCTGAAAACAATGAAGATATTGGAAATGATGGAGATCGGCTAATTGGATGTTCCCCGCCACAAGCAAATAGTTTCCTGTCTGGGCAACGGTGAGTGACACACTTCCTTCTAACCTCACTTGAGAATAAGTGCAAGGATATCACTTGACTATTGGCTTCTTCAATGCAAAACTTTATCAGGAGAAAAAAAAAGAGGCTAAAAGCTATTTTAAGCAGATGAGCTTGTTAGACGGTCCAGCTCCTCAAACAGCAGGCTGCAAAATAAGACTCTGGATGTCCTTTCGAATGGTTCATAGCCTACTAGTAATAATGTAAATTATTATGATACCGTCCCCACATATATTCAACAGATAGCCAACTACAGACTATTTTAGTATTTCACTTACTTGGTATAAATGCTAATCGCAGGGCAGGGCCGTCTGAGACAGTAGTTTCTACTGACCAGGAGGGGACACGCAAAACCCAGTTGGACAGGAGCGCATGCGCGATTGAGAAATACGCTTACTGAAGGCTACAATCGCTGTTTTTGTTTCATAGTTCTGATATTCCGACCTAACCTCACACTAATGTTTTCTATAGACACCTGGTCAGAGGTTTGCTAAGTCTGTGAAAATGGCAACAACAATAAAGGTACACTGACTAATTGGTAAGACCAACTGTATTTGAAAAATCAACAAATACTGAGAATACTGAGAAGGAAATACTGAGAAGGAAACAAATATTGAGAAGGAAACAAACATATGCTTTGCTAAAAAACGAACGCGATAATCTTATGAAAAGAATAACTTTATAAAATGCGTATTTTTTTCTTATTGGATAACACCTCTAAACTTTTGGGGGTTAAATATGACCACCAGAAAGCATTATACATCTAGCTATAACAATCACAGATAACGTTAAAAGGCCCCTTTGTAAAGTGATCTAAGGATATAATTGTTGATTAACTATTGTCATACTTTGTTGTAATAATTTCAATATAGCAAATTATTCTAATAATAATTGAACCACGGCTATTGTGGATTATAATGGACGTTGGCACCTCCAGTGGATGTGCATGGAGGATCACGAGCCCGACCACAACAAGGGTCAGTGTAGTGGGCATGCATGCCTTTCATAAGCTCTGAAGCTCTCCCTGTGCACTGTCAGTTCTGTTTAGTTACCCAGCCGGTCAGCATGGGAGCGTTGACACCTCAGTGCTTTGTCCTTCTTATCGTTTTCTGCACCTGTGGAGCCCAACAAGGCGATCGTCGAAAGTAATTTTTTATTTTTATTGTATTATTATTTTAAGATATTGTACATTTAAACATGTCTGTTTTAAAATGACAATGAATGTTGATTATGCGTGTTATCCTTTCAAGAGTTAAATACAGTAAGTTGTAAGCATTTTTTTTCTGCTTATTTCTGTGATAGAATCCCACTTAACCTTCGATGGAAAGATAGGTATGTATAGGTGTTAAAATCAACCAATTAAATCCAAAAATGTTTAGTTGAAATTGTTTAATATGTATTGCAGATTTGAATCATTCGAAACCTATTTGGGGATTCATGAGTAAGTAACTTACAGTTGTTCCTAGGATTTTTACAAGCTGTATTTATTATTCGATAAACGTTATGAAATATCATCAGTACTTAAAACAATATTGATACAACTTGCAATGTGCATACAGTGTCAAGGATGCCAAGTGTGCCAAGTGTTTTTAACCACTTGGACGATATAGCCTAAACATTTTATTTCTATAATTTTGCAGGCCTATAAATTCAAGGGAGTCAATCAGCAAAACTCCAGCCTTCACTGTATTGGCGCCCAACCTGCTAAGAGCAGACAGTACAGAGAACATCTATCTGGAGGCCAGCCGAGTGACAACTCCAGTCTCTGTGAAAATTACTGTCCTAGATTTCACCAAGACCACTCTGCTCCTGCAAGACTCAGTGGAACTCAACCAGCAGAATGACTTCCACTCCCTAAAAGCAATAGAGGTGAGCTCCCTCACATCATCACCATCTAGCAGATGTTTCATTGACAGATTTACACACGCACAAAAAAAAGAGAAAAACTTTGTAGTACATACAAAAAGCTAACTCTTTTCCCTATTGTTGAAAAGAGAATTAATAAATGTATTACCATGAAAAGAGAAACCACAAAATGAAAGCCGGACAATTTCTGGAGTATGTGGGCGTGTGGCCTGTATGTGAAAACAGACTGGTACAAATCCGCCCCAAATATAAAATATATATTCAAAATATATTTGAACGGTTTCCTGATCCGACTTGGTTCCCAGCTTTCCTCGGACAGACTGGCAAGAGATGAGGACAGGAACAAGTTTGTGCACCTGAAAGTAGAGTTTGTAGGACACCACTCTGAAGAGCTTCTAGTCATGGTGTCCTTTCACTCGGGATACATCTTCATCCAGACGGACAAACCTCTATATAACCCAGGAGACAATGGTGAGGCAGCACAGGAGTGGAGGGAGAGTGGCACAAATGCCTATACAGTTTCTTGGTCATAGTGTGTGGGGATTTGAAAATTCCCAGAGAGGGAGTTGCAGCATCATTTCTATATAATTGTACTGTCGTATAGGTGCGTGTATGCATGTGCACATGCAGGCAGATAGTTTGTGTTTGCCTTACTCTTGCCTTTTGCTTGTCAGTGCGATGCAGAGCGCTTGTGTCTTCTCCTGCGTTCAAGGCCTTTGACAACTCTATCTCGGTGGAGTTCCAGGTGAATGTAGCCTGATATTTTACTGCTATGTTTTGACCTGTTCCTGTTAAATATTGTCGTATTTTGTTATGTGTTATTTTGACTGCCTACTTTGGGTCTAGAATGCTAGTTCTGATGTTCAGGATCCAGCCGCTTTGACTCCTGGTTATGTGTGTGTGTGTGTGTGTGTGTGTGTGTGCTCTTATTAGAACTCAGAGGGCTTGGTGGTGAAGAAAATTTCTCGGACTAGACCCAATGGAGGCGTCTTTGCTGATACTCTCCCTCTGTCGGAACTCGTAAGGTAAGAAAACATATTTTCAAAGACACAGTCTACAGTTTTTTTATTTATTATTATTGATATTATTTTTGTTATGTCGACAAACCTCACTGGGTGATGTTTACGCAGTGAAGGGACCTGGAAAATCGTTGCGAAATTTGACCACTGGCAGCAGAACACATTCACCACCGAGTTCGAGGTGAAAAAATATGGTATGTAGTAAAGGTGTGTGTTATTGGAATTTTCTGTCATCTAGACATAGGCTTTAAAAGGGTTATTTGTGTCAAATATGCAGTATACATGGCATGACATGAGTTCTGTTCTAGTTTACGTGGTATAACATGTTCACATTACAATGCTCTGAGTTCTGTTCTAGTATATGTAGTATAACATGTTCACATTACAATACTCTGGTGAATCTGTTCTAGTATACGTAGTATAACATGTTCACATTACAATACT
Organism: Aplochiton taeniatus; assembly: GCA_017639675.1. Taxonomy (NCBI): domain Eukaryota; kingdom Metazoa; phylum Chordata; class Actinopteri; order Galaxiiformes; family Galaxiidae; genus Aplochiton; species Aplochiton taeniatus. The sequence goes on from CM030176.1 coordinate 2,738,739, forward strand.
CTGGTGAATCTGTTCTAGTATACGTAGTATAACATGTTAACATTACAGTACTCTGGAGAATCTGTTCTAGTATACGTAGTATAACATGTTAACATTACAGTACTCTGGTGAATCTGTTCTAGTATATGTAGTATAACATGTTAACATTACAATACTCTGGTGAATCTGTTCTAGTATACGTAGTATAACATGGTAACATTACAGTACTCTGGTGAATCTGTTCTAGTATACGTAGTATAACATGTTAACATTACAATACTCTGGTGAATCTGTTCTAGTATCCGTAGTATAACATGTTCACATTACAGTACTCTGGTGAATCTGTTCTAGTATACATAGTATAACATGTTCACATTACAGTACTCTGGTGAATCTGTTCTAGTATACGTAGTATAACATGTTCACATTACAATACTCTGGTGAATCTGTTCTAGTATCCCTAGTATAACATGTTAACATTACAATACTCTGGTGAATCTGTTCTAGTATACGTTGTATAACATGTTCACATTACAGTACTCTGGTGAATCTGTTCTAGTATACGTAGTATAACATGTTCACATTACAATACTCTGGTGAATCTGTTCTAGTATCCCTAGTATAACATGTTAACATTACAATACTCTGGTGAATCTGTTCTAGTATACGTTGTATAACATGTTCACATTACAGTACTCTGGTGAATCTGTTCTAGTATACGTAGTATAACATGTTCACATTACAATACTCTGGTGAATCTGTTCTAGTATCCCTAGTATAACATGTTAACATTACAATACTCTGGTGAATCTGTTCTAGTATACGTTGTATAACATGTTCACATTACAGTACTCTGGTGAATCTGTTCTAGTATCCGTAGTATAACATGTTAACATTACAGTACTCTGGTGAATCTGTTCTAGTATACGTAGTATAACATGTTAACATTACAGTACTCTGGTGAATCTGTTCTAGTATATGTAGTATAACATGTTCACATTACAATACTCTGGTGAATCTGTTCTAGTATCCGTAGTATAACATGTTAACATTACAGTACTCTGGTGAATCTGTTCTAGTATACGTAGTATAACATGTTAACATTACAATACTCTGGTGAATCTGTTCTAGTATACGTAGTATAACATGTTCACATTACAATACTCTGGTGAATCTGTTCTAGTATACGTAGTATAACATGTTAACATTACAGTACTCTGGTGAATCTGTTCTAGTATACGTAGTATAACATGTTCACATTACAGTACTCTGGTGAATCTGTTCTAGTATACATAGTATAACATGTTCACATTACAATACTCTGGTGAATCTGTTCTAGTATCCGTAGTATAACATGTTAACATTACAGTACTCTGGTGAATCTGTTCTAGAATACGTAGTATAACATGTTCACATTACAATACTCTGGTGAATCTGTTCTAGTATACGTAGTATAACATGTTAACATTACAATACTCTGGTGAATCTGTTCTAGTATACGTAGTATAACATGTTCACATTACAGTACTCTGGTGAATCTGTTCTAGTATCCGTAGTATAACATGTTAACATTACAGTACTCTGGAGAATCTGTTTATAGTATACGTAGTATAACATGTTAACATTACAATGCTCTGAGTTCTGTTCTAGTATATGTAGTATAACATGTTCACAGTACAATACTCTGGTGAATCTGTTCTAGTATACGTAGTATAACATGTTCACATTACAATACTCTGGTGAATCTGTTCTAGTATACGTAGTATAACATGTTAACATTACAATACTCTGGTGAATCTGTTCTAGTATACGTAGTATAACATGTTCACATTACAGTACTCTGGTGAATCTGTTCTAGTATACGTAGTATAACATGTTAACATTACAGTACTCTGGTGAATCTGTTCTAGTATACGTAGTATAACATGTTAACATTACAGTACTCTGGTGAATCTGTTCTAGTATACGTAGTATAACATGTTAACATTACAGTACTCTGGTGAATCTGTTCTAGTATATGTAGTATAACATGTTCACATTACAATACTCTGGTGAATCTGTTCTAGTATCCGTAGTATAACATGTTAACATTACAGTACTCTGGTGAATCTGTTCTAGTATCCCTAGTATAACATGTTAACATTACAGTACTCTGGTGAATCTGTTCTAGTATACGTAGTATAACATGTTCACATTACAGTACTCTGGTGAATCTGTTCTAGTATACGTAGTATAACATGTTCACATTACAGTACTCTGGTGAATCTGTTCTAGTATACGTAGTATAACATGTTCACATTACAATACTCTGGTGAATCTGTTCTAGTATACGTAGTATAACATGCTCACATTACAGTACTCTGGTGAATCTGTTCTAGTGCTTCCAGCGTTCAACGTGACCTTGACCCCCAAGAAGTCCTTCCTGAGTCTGGATGACATAGAGATAGAGGTGACCATCTCTGCCAAGTTAGTATAACTATCAGTTTACTACTTACAACAGAGTTACTTCAACTGAATATAACCTTGATTACATACTTTTTTCCGTTGCCATTTCTTCGAGAAAGGTCAACTAAGGAATTATATTGGGTTGTTGCGTATCAGCCGTAGTTAGGGACAACCTTAAACCTTTCTTGAGTTTTTGGAGGTAAAATGTTATTATATTTGTATGTTAAGCGAGGGGGAAGATGTATAGTGTTACACTGTAGCATGAGTTTGTATGGGGCCACATTTAAAAGAACAGTATTTAACCTGATCGATACTCTTGGCCCAGTGTCCTTGCAGGCTAATATACAACGTATTCCTGTGTCTCTGTGGTAAGAATAACAGCAAATGAAAAAGATTGTATCATGTGTATTAGCTAGGACAACCATCTACAGACAATTCTTGTATCTTGTTGTGTTCCAAGTCCAGGACTTTTGTCGTAGATATGAATCAATTAGAAGTGAACAGTTTAGCAACAAATGCAACAGTTGGCCTATGGCATGAGTTGGTATTGTACCACACGGAAATGTGCAGTATGCACCATTTCTTGGCCCAGAATATGCTGTGCAGCCTAACACGACCCATTATGTTCGATTTGTGTCTCTGTGGTTGTAGTTACCTGTATGGTGAGCCCGTGCAGGGGACTGCCTATGTGGTGTTTGGGGTGGAGACCAATGGAGAGAAGAAGAGGCTGCCCTCTGTCAAGCAGGTGACAAAGGTGAGAATCACTTGATCCAAAATGTGCACTGTAGAAAACATTCTCTGGCAGGAATTGGGGTTGAGGGCAGATATGTCATTGGGGTTTTCATGAATTGAACGGAGAGAAGAAGAGACTGCCGTCTGGCAAGCAGGTGACCGAGGTCCCTCGGAACCTGTGTCGTCGTTTTAATAACGGCAGCTGTAAAGCTTTAAGGTCCCCTTCAGTCCAAAGCTCCGATTATTTATTTCCACAACAGAACATAAAAAATCTAATTGAAACGGTATTAAGCAATGTTTTGTTTTCTTGTATTTTGTTTGGTAGTGCTGAACGTGATATATTCTCTCTTAAAGTTAAATGAAGACACTGTTAAACTGACCATGGAGGAGATTAAAGCAGCCTACCCAAACATCCGAGAGCTGGTGGGTAGCTCTGTATATGTCAAGGCTTCAGTCCTCACTCAGTCAGGTGAGGACCTCTCGGCTAATGACACCCTGTATGTCAAATCAATATTTCCTTCGGTCTTGTCAACTCTTCTTTCTGTCTTTTGTTTACTCGTGGCTGGTCAGTTTGACTGAGAATCTGCAGTGCTGGGTCCGATCTTTGTGTTTACGCAAAGGTTTCCAAACATACCCTTCGCCCCCTTTGGAGCAATATTACTCAATAGTTCTCTTTGGATGAGGTTTCGATTCCTGTTGTCTCAATGCACATGCACCGAACTCCGGATGTTAGTGAGGGTTACCAAGTCACCACTAGGGGGTTGGTGTGTGTGTGTGTGTGTGTGTGTGTGTCGGGGGGGTGGGGGGGGGGGGACTCATCTCTTTATGCTATTCTGGTAGTATTTGGGCATTACACTGGACCCATATGAACTCAACTCCAGTTTCTTCTTTTTGGCAATACAACACTCAGTGTTGACTTTCTGGTCTGATAACTTCTAGCTAAACTCGTTCAAAATTTTAAATGTGTGTCGGTGCAAACAGTATTTGGAGACTTAGAGACAGTCAGAAAATAAATGAGTTATGTTTTGATAGAAATGTTTGTTCCCCGAGCAGGTGGGGACCTCGTTGAGGCGGAAAAGTCGGGCATCCGGATCGTGGAGTCTCCTTATGTAATCTCCTTCAGAGACTTGCCCAGGTTCTTCAAGCCTGGGATGCCCTTTGACCTCACGGTGAGCCTAGACTTAGATGTGTTCCCTGGTTTCCATGTTGCTCACTTTAAAGCAAACCAGACTGTGTTTGTTTAGGGATCGCTCTTTGTTTTAAAGATCATGACAATGGTTTTGAAAGGTTTACAGTAACGGACGTTTTGCCAAGTTAACATGAATCAAGCAGTATTATCTATGAACTTTTCGGCTTGCCTATTATTTCTCCTGTCAACGCTACACTTGGCTGAATCCATTGGGGTTCTTTTCTTTGACACGCGCTTCTGGTTGCCCTCTGTCCACCGTTCTCAGGTCCAGTTTCCATGGTGCAGTGATAATGACCACATCTTTCCTTAAAGATTTGTACTGTTGTCTGCTTACTGTTTGCCCCTTGTTTTGCCGTTTCCTAAAACAATTGACAACTTTTCTTTTTTCTTTCTATCCCTTTAGATCCGGGTGAGCCACCATGACGGTTCACCTGCCCGCGATGTCCCGGTCCAACTGAGCTTCCAGGACAGCCCTCTCACCATCCACTCAGGTTCCCTCTGGACCAGCATCAACATGCCCAAAGAGATGAGATCTCAGACCATCACTGTTAGTACGATTATTAGATCTGCTTTTTCTTTGTATCTATTTCTGTTTCCGGACCAGGATCAACATGCCCAAAGAGATGAGATCTCAGACCATCTCTGTTAGTACGATTATTAGATCTGCTTTTTCTTTGTATCTATCTCTGTTTCCGGACCAAGATCAACATGCCCAAAGAGATCAGATCTCAGACCATCACTGTTAGTACGATTATTAGATCTGCTTTTTCTTTGTACCTATCTCTGTCTCCGGACCAAGATCAACATGCCCAAAGAGATCAGATCTCAGACCATCTCTGTTAGTACGATTATTAGATCTGCTTTTTCTTTGTATCTATCTCCGTCTCCGGACCAAGATCAACATGCCCAAAGAGATCAGATCTCAGACCATCTCTGTTAGTATGATTATTACATCGTTTTTCCGTGTTGGCATATTGGCAGCATTTAAAACCTGCTGGCAACACACACAGTGAGTGTGACTGTGCTAGTGAGGGGGGGGGGGGGTAAAGCTGAGCTAATGTACGGGTTTCCCTTTCCTTCAATTGGACACTAGCTTTCTCTCACTGTGTGTGTGTGTGTGTGTGTGTGTGTGTGTGTATGTGTGTGGGGGGGGTCGGATTTTGTGTGTCTGTTGGAATGTGTGTGTGTTGCTGTATGTTGGTGAGCAAATGAGAGACTTTGTCTCTGTGTTAAGGGCTGTCTTAAGGGCTGTCTTAAGGGCTGTGTTAAGGACTGTGTTAAGGACTGTGTTAAGGGCTGTGCTCCTCTTCTCCGTTCCCAGGTGGAGACCGTGAAGGGAGGCCTGAAGCCCGAGCAGCAAGCCAGACGTCAGGTGACCGTGTCCCCCTACGAGCCCTTCAGCAGGAGGCAACAGAACTACCTCTACATCTCCTCAGGGGCCAGCACTGCAGCGCCCTCAAATAGCCTCCTACTGGGGTTCCACATCAGCACGCCAGACCAGCCCTATAAGGGGTCTATCACACACCTCACCTATCTGGTGAGGCTGACACATTGCGTATGGAGGGATGGGTAGTGTGTGTGTGTGTGCGTGTGCGTGTGCGTGTGCGCGCGCGTGTGTAAAATGGACGGCAAGACCTAAGATGGCCGACACCTAGCTATGTTTTTACTTGGCAACAACAATTTAGAATGGTGGTGTTCACTGATTACGTTGTGATTAGATTTGTACTTTTTCAGTCCAAAAAATCGATCTCAACCTTCCTCACGTTCCCTCCAGGTGCTGAACAAAGGGAAAATCGTTTTTGCACAGCGAATGGGTGTTGTCGGACAATTGGTCACCAACGTCCAGTTGGCTGTTACCAAGGAGATGATGCCATCCTTCCGTGTGCTGGCCTTCTACACCATTCCATGGGCAGGGCGTGCGGAGGTGGTGGCCGACTCCATTTGGGTGGATGTGACGGACACCTGCGTGGGAGGGGTGAGTTCACGACCTTTCACCCTTGCTCTCTGCCTCTCACTTTGTCAGCTCTCTGGCTCTCCCTTTGCTGGAGCTATCCTGAGTGAAACGCAATTCTCCCTCTCCCCTTCCAGCTGAGCGTAGGGCCGGCAGACAGCGGAGTTCGAGACTACCAGCCCGGGAAGAACCTGCGCTTCAGAATTAGAGGAGACCCAGGGGCAAAGGTCAACCTGGTGGCAGTGGACAACGCTGTCTACCTGCTCAACAGCCAGCGACTAACACAAAAGAAGGTGCGTCTGTGTGTGTGTGTGTGTGTGTGTGTGTGTGTGTGTGTTTCTAAGGATTATGCTTATAAAAGAGGCAGCGATCTTATCAATATCACGTCTTCACTTGATTCACTTGATCTGTGTGAATCCAATGAGTGTGTATATCGGTGAACCTGGTCATTTTTGCTTCTTTTTAGAATGTTGTTTGTGTGTGTCATCATGCGTTTTCCGTAATGACTGTGGAGCTTCTTGACCATTCGAAAAGAGACTCTTTATCTCAAAGGGACTTCGAATGAATAAACGTCTCAACTCTCTTAGCCACACGTAGTGGGACTACTTCAGATGAACTCCTTTGACATTTGACCTCTAACCTATGACCTGGTGTGTGACCTGGTTGCTCCTCAGATCTGGGACGTAGTGGAGAAGGGCGACGTCGGCTGCACCAGAGGGGGGGGCAGCAATGCCATGGGTGTCTTCCATGACGCGGGCCTCATGTTCTACACCACCACCGGGGTCACGACCCCTACCAGATCAGGTACAGTACACCTGACAGACGGATTACCTGATGATCAGGTACAGTACACCTGACAGACTGATTACCTGATTCCCAAGTCTTGGTAAAAAAAAGTTTTTTTTAAATGTTTTTGCGTGTATCAGAACAAGCCAATGCACGTATTAAGTTGACACCTTATTTCGAAAAAGAAAATATACATACATCTCTGCGATATGTCTCTGGGTTACCAGGACTGATCCTTCAGTCTTCGTTTTAAATGATCGCTCTCTGATTTTTCACACAAGCCTCATTGACAATTTATCTGACCGTTTTTTTCCATCATACTTAGTTGGTACTTTGACAGTCATCTTTGTGTCGATGATGGAAGCCCTGAGACAAACACGTGATGATTCAATCCTCTACTACTGTCCACAGCATTGGGCTGCCCAGGAGGTGCCAGGAGAAGGAGGCGCTCTGCTGAGCTGCTGAGGAAGAGAACCCAGCTGGGTGAGTGCCCTCCGCCCAGGATGTTGGTTGAAGGCCAACGCTGTATTGCTTAAAGTTAAGGATACGTTCAAGTAAGAACAAAACCTACGCTCCTTTGGAAGCTAGCTATGAATTAGCAAGAGCTGTATATGTGTAGTGAAAGTAAGTATTACTTACTCTCTCTCTTACCCTTTGTTTCTCTCTTTCTCTCTCTCTCTCTCTCTCTCTCTCTCTCTCTCTCTCTCTCTCTCTCTCTCTCTCTCTGTGTATTTCCTCTTCTTTCTTTCGACCACGTCCCTCTTTCTTTGTCCCCTTCTCTCTCCTTGCATAACCCCCCCCCCCCCCCGGCCCCCCTCCCTTAGAGAGCCAGTACAAGGAGAGGCTCCCGCGGCGCTGCTGTAAGGACGGCCTGAGGGAGATCCCCATGGCGTACTCCTGCACCCGCCGCTCCCTCTACATCACCGAGGGCTGGGAGTGCATGAGGGCCTTCCGCCACTGCTGCTCCCAGTACAGAGGCCAGGAGTTTGATACGAGACCTCCCCCCACCACCACGGCCCCCCCCCCCCACCACCACGGCCCCCCCCCCCCACCACCACGGCCCCGCCACAACTCTACCATGCCACTCACAGTATGAAATACCACATGTCGGGCTACGGCGGGTTTATGGAATTTGAGCATGTTCGATTTCGAGGTAACGTCGTCCAGGGGCCCTTCTGAACGGGGCGCATTACAAACTACGTGACTAAAACCTGATGAACGTATTATTGGTCTTAGCTTGGACAAAAGCGCCTTTTTTCGTCTTTTTGCAGAGCAAGAGGCACCTCGTCGGACTTCATCAAATGCACAGGTCCTCATGAGAGCGGCAGGGAGGGCAGAGGAGGTGGAGGAGGTGAGGGAAGAGGAAGAGGAGGAGGACGAGGAAGAGGAAGAGGAGGAGGAAGAGGAGTACCTCGATCAGAGCGACGTCTACCTGCGGTCTAAGTTCTATGAGTCCTGGCTGTGGAGGGATGTGAGGTTACCCAGCGCTGCAGACAACCCTGATGGGTGGGTTGGGGGGGGGGGGGGGGGGGGGGGGGGAGGTTGTGCTGTAGAATAATATATTATGGCTGCTCTGCTCTTGTAGTCAGCATGGATTGGGACTGGCCCTCGGGGTCAGTTCAGTCCAGTTCAGCTCAATTCAAATCAGTGCAGTTCAGTTCAAATCAGTTCAGTTCAGTTCAGTTCAGTTCAGGTTAGCTCAGTTCAGCTCAGTTTGACTCTGCTCAGCTCAGTTCAGCTCAGTTCAGCTCAGTTCAGTTCAGTTCAGTTCAGTTCAGTTCAGTTTGTCCTACACAGAACTGTCCATGTCTGTGGACTTTGATTCTTGCTTCATTGGTGAGTTATCGGTGCCCTAAATGCTGGACTTCCCGAGCACAATGTGTTTTCTTGTTTGTGTGTGTGAGTGTGTGTGTGTGTGTGTGTGTGTGTGTGTGTGTGTGTGTGTGCGTGTGCGTGCGCGTGTGCGTGTGCGTGTGCGCGTGTGCGTGTGTATGTGTGTGTGTGTGTGTGTGTGTGTGTCAGCTTGTCGTCCTACATAGAGGAGACCATTCTACCAGACAGCATCACCGAGTGGGGTCTGCTGGCCATCAGTTCTTCCGCCGTCACTGGTAGGCCTTCGTTACGGGGTCGAGACCCAAAGCTCTTAGCAGCATGTTGAAACCAACACGTCGAACTGCGTCTGTCTCCACGTCAAGGCGAGGGTCACCACCCTAAGGAACCCGAGCCTGTTGAAACGTTCTCTTAAATTTGACTCGAGAACGCGTATATGCGGCTGACACTTTCACTCAGCTGGATATGTTTTATAGTTAATAATGGAAGCAAAAGACAATCCAATAAATGGAAGTGAAAGCGATAATAATAATAATAAACAAATAATGATGAGCAGTAACATCAGTTGGACCTGCTTACTTATAAACAACATACACATCAGTTGGACCTGCTTACTTATAAACAACATACACATCAGTTGGACCTGCTTACTTATAAACAACATACACATCAGTTGGACCTGCTTACTTATAAACAACATACACATCAGTTGGACCTGCTTACTTAGAAACAACATACACATCAGTTGGACCTGCTTACTTAGAAACAACATACACATCAGTTGGACCTGCTTACTTAGAAACAACATACACATCAGTTGGACCTGCTTACTTAGAAACAACATACACATCAGTTGGACCTGCTTACTTATAAACAACATACACATCAGTTGGACCTGCTTACTTAGAAACAACATACACATCAGTTGGACCTGCTTACTTATAAACAACATACACATCAGTTGGACCTGCTTACTTATAAACAACATACACATCAGTTGGACCTGCTTACTTATAAACAACATACACATCAGTTGGACCTGCTTACTTAGAAACAACATACACATCAGTTGGACCTGCTTACTTATAAACAACATACACATCAGTTGGACCTGCTTACTTATAAACAACATACACATCAGTTGGACCTGCTTATTTATAAACAACATACACATCAGTTGGACCTGCTTATTTATAGTGTGTGCATTATGTGACCGTTTCCGATTGACCTTTTCACAATGAAGCCAATGAAGTTTGCTCTTTCGTTCGTCTTCACTTCTCACACACACACACACACACACACACACACACACACACACACACACACACGCTAATAGTGTGTTATCTTCTCACACACACACACACGCTAACAGTGTGTTATCTTCTCACACACACACACACGCTAACAGTGTGTTATCTTCTCACACACACACACACACACACACACACACGCTAACAGTGTGTTATCTTCTCACACACACACACACACACACACACACGCTAACAGTGTGTTATCTTCCATCCGCGGTAGGTTTCTGCGTGGCTGAGCCCTACAACGTGAAGGTGTGGAAGGACTTCTACGTTGATCTGCGGCTCCCGCACTCCGTGGCGAGGAACGAACACCTGGAGGTTAAAGCCGTGCTTCAAAACCACCGGGACGAGGACTTAGACGTAAGCACAGAGCCGGTGATGCCCTCGGACCCCGCTGCCTGTCACCTGTCGAGACTTTCCCATAGCTGTGAATGTAGGCTTTACGTGCTGTAGAGTCAAACACGCGAATGCGTATTATTACACAGTCCTGTGCAAACGTTTTAGGTTTAACAAACTATTAACACTTCGGTTTTGAAAGCATTCTTACTTTACACACCTGCCTACATTGTTTGCACAGTACTGTATATTATGTAACATTATATAAAAGTATATGTTTACTTTATACGTGCAATTGTGGACCTAACCTGAAGGACCTCCTTACTATATGGAAAGTCAGCAGTCCCATGTTTCCCTGCCAGCTCACTTCCCGTCACACTTGTTGTTGTTGTTTTGTGTTGTTGTTGTTGTTGTTTTGTGTTGTTGTTGTTGTCCAGATGAAGACTGAGTGCATGTGAAGTGTGGCTCCCTGCCATACTTATTGTTTTGTCTAATTGTTGTTTTGTGTTGTTGTTGTTCTCTTAAAAACCAACCATTTTGTTTCTTATTAATTTATGAATTTCTTTTTATCCGCTAGGTCAAAGTGGTCTTAATGAAGACCGAGGGTATGTGCAGCGTTGCCTTCAGCGAGAGACACACGCAGGATCTGAAACTAGCGGCGCGGTCTTCTCTGGTGGTCCCGTTCACCGTAGTGCCCCTGGTGACGGGACAGCTCCCCCTGGAGGTCATGGTGCTGGGGAAATACTGGAGCGGGGGAGACCGTGTTCAGAAGCTACTCAACGTAGTGGTGAGTGGTGTTGGATATACTGGATCCATTCTGGATCAATTCTGGATCAATACTGGATCAATACTGGATCAATTCTGGATGAATACTGGATCAATACTGGATGAATACTGGATCAATACTGGATCAATAAGTATTCGTGTCGCTAAGTCTCTACACTGTAGTCTATTGTCTCAAAGACTAATGCGCTAATGTTTAGCTAAGAGGGATACATGTTAAATGCCTTTGGTAA
>CM030176.1:2755312-2760312 GCA_017639675.1 Aplochiton taeniatus
GTTCAGTACGTACGTTCCATAAGACATTTTGGTGTCAGACATTTTCCAAACAAGTCTTTTCAGGTGTTTTCTTCTTCTGTGGTACTTTCCACAGGTACCTCTGGACCAGGAGTTTGAAGTAGAGGCTACAGGGAATGGACTGGGAATACTGGAGGTACGACCTGCAAAGTAGTTGGACAATAACCAAAACAATCATGGCATCCCAGTCAGTAAACGTTGACCCTGGCACATTCTGCCAAATCACCATTTATTTATGACTCATAAGAGAGTTATATTAATAAGAACATTTTGACTTTGAGGTTCAACATTTTCTCATCTAGATTATCCTTCCTGGTCTTCCTGTAGTTCTTACGTGTCTTCCCTTCTTGCTCCTATAACCTTTGACCTTTGACCCTAGGTGGTGACCTATTACAATGAGCTGCCGAATGTCAAGGAGAAGGAAACCTGTAACGATTTTGAGCTTGATGTCACCATTAAAGAATCCAGTGGTGGGTTGACCTCTCAATTACATTTTTCCTTTTCAACCACAACAGAAAAAGTTGTTTATATTATGTTTATATAGGTCTAAATATTCAACATATTCTATTCTGTTTTGATCTGGGAAACAGTATGTTTTCCTCAACTTGTTCTTAACGATGAATGTGTGCATGTGTGTGTGCGTGTGTGTGTGGGTGTGTGTGTGTGTGTGTGTGTGTCCAATGACAGTGAAGCCACCGGTGGACGCTGAGAAGACCTACCAGCTCACCATCAACGTCAAGTAAACTAACCCTTTGACCACCCTCTGCCCTTTGAACTTCTCCCTTTCTTCCTCTATGGTTTTGGTTTTGCTGACTCCTTTGTCTGTGCTGCAGGGCACTAGGACCCCGGGAGGTCAGGATGGTGGTTCTGGACATCAGCCTGCCCACTGGGTTCACCCCTGAGAACTCAGATCTGGAGCTGGTAACCCAATGCATCACATCCCTCTGACTTTAATGCATGCTAGTTGAGAACAATGTCCACTAGATGGCGCACAGGTTAAATATAAACGTATTTGTTATGCCTTTTACTTCTTTTGTATTATTATCATCCTGATAATAATAATAACAATAAAAATAAGTTAAACTCTTATCGTAATACAGTTCGACCTCATGTGTGTTTTATAAAAGAGCATATCACGTCATAAAACCATTCCTCCAAGTGTTAGCTATCCAGGAAGTTCTCACCTCATACGTTCACATAAACATGTGTTCATTGTGATTCTCCTCCAGTTGACTAACTCAGTGGACCGCTACATCAGCAACTTTGCAATCGTTGACAACCTGAGTGACAGAGGCTCCCTCATCATCCACCTGTTCAAGGTACAATAGTAGAGTGGCTTCTATTACTTCCAACTCTACAATGCTCTACTTACCTGTTCAAGGTACAATAGCAGAGTAGCTTCTATAACTTCCAACTCTACAATGCTCTACTTACCTGTTTAAGGTACAATAGCAGAGTGGGTTCTATTACTTCCTACTCTACAATGCTCTACTTAGGTAATGGAAATGATCAGGTTTATGCAAAAAACAACCAATTAAACAGAGTGAGAATCCGCGCAATATTCAAATTACAATTTTATTAATGACTACAGAGAACTGGTCTGTACACAGAGAAATTACTACCGTGAGTTCACTCCGACGACATGGTAAGTTCTGATTTGTTCACAAGGTGGAAACGAGTATATCGGTCTAAACTAAACAAATCATTCATTGGTCAAGAGGGAACAAGTGTTACCTCCCAGTATTGAGTAGGACATGTATGTCAACTGGTATTATGATACATGCTGTTCTACAATACTCTTGTGTTCTGTAGACTATTCCTCCACTTACCTGTTCAAGGTTAAGCATCAGTCTGTTCTATTATATCCTGTTCTACAATACTTTTCTGTTCTGGAAACTGTTCCTCCACTTACCTGTCCCCCTCCTGGCTGATCCAGGTATCTAACACTCGGATGGAAACCATAAGCTTCAGGCTGCAGCAGACGTTTAAGGTTGGCCTCTTGCAGCCTTCCTCGGTCACCGTGTATGAATACTACAACAGAGGTAGGTAATATATATAATATCTACAACAGAGGTAGGTAAAGGCCCATATTTACATCTCATATTTAATATCTACAACAGAGGTAGGTAAAGGCCACCTCTTACACCCTAGAACCTCTTACACCACTATCTCATATTTAATATCTACAACAGAGGTAGGTAAAGGCCACCTCTTACACCCTAGAACCTCTTACACCACTATCTCATATTTAATATCTACAACAGAGGTAGGTAAAGGCCACGTCTTACACCCTAGAACCTCTTACACCACTATCTCATATTTAATATCTACAACCGTAACTTGTTAAGATAGTAACTGTACTATGGTAATAATATTTGTTATAACATTGACTTAGCATATCTTAAATCAAACACTGCCTCAGATATTGAATACCATCATCATAAATGTTGCAATCCGAATCCCACTGAATTAGTGTTTATCGAAATATTTCTAGACTGGTTAACTCACACATACTGTAGCATTCAATTGTATCGGCTGTGCTGTGCGTTGGCAGGTGAAGATGTTTGTATGTTAAAGGGTTAAGTCGTGAATGTTAACCACCCCTCTCTGTGCCCGTCAGACCACAACTGCACTCGCCTCTACAATCCCACTGAGAGACAAGAGGAGCTCACACAGATCTGTAGGGACAACGTCTGCCGCTGCACGCAGGGTGAGTGGGTGTGGGTGTGTGAGTGAGGGTGGATCGCTCGGTTTTTCAGGTTTGTAACTTGATGTGTGTGTGCGTGTGTGTGTGTGTGTGTGTGTGTACGTGTGTGTGTGCGTGTGTGTGTGCGCGCCCACGTGCTACAGCTTAATTCCTTTCTACACAAAGTAACTGTGTGTGTCATCTCCGTCTGTTTTCATTCAACTGCTATTTTGAATATATGCTCCTCCTGGTGTTGTGTGTGCGCGTGCGTGCGCGCGCGTGCGTGCGCGTGTGTGCGTGCGTGTGTGTGTGTGCGTGTGTGTGTGTGTGTGTGTGTGTGTGTGTGTGTGTGTGTGTGTGTGTGTGTGTGTGTGTGTGTGTGTGTATGCTTGGTGCATCTCATCTGTCTGTTCTCCAGGTGACTGCTGTGTCCCAAAGACCGACAGCCAAACGTTCCTCCCTGGAACACGAGAGGCATTGGCCTGCTACGTTGTTCACCATGGTAACTAGGGCTGCACAATATACATGCATATATATACATATATACTGATATAAACATATATATAAACACAGACATTGTATTTAATATGCTGTGTTGTACACCATGGTAACTAGGGCTGCACAATATATATATATATATATATGTATATATATATATATATATATATATATATATATATATATATATATATATATATATATATATATATATATATATACACAAAACAACATAAAACACATACATTGTATTTAATATGCCACGCTGTCCACCATGGTAACTAGGGCTGCACAATATATACATTTATATATATATATATACATATATATATGGTCCTCTATCAAAACAACATAAAACACAGACATTGTATGTAATATGCTGCGTTGTACACCATGGTAAATCACTAACTGGTCCTCTATCAAAACAACATAAAACACAGACATTGTATTTAATATGCTGCGTTGTACACCATGGCAACTCACTGACTGGTCCACTGTCAACAAAACAATACAGACATTGTATTTAATATTCTGTGTTGTACACCATGGTAAATCACTGACTGGTCCACTGTCAACAAAACAATGCAGACATTGTATTTAATATTTGCGGGCTCTTTGATTTGTTTTTATTCAAACATCAAGGTCTCATGTGGTTGTTGCTGGTTCTGGTGTGTGTGTGAAGCCTGCTGTTTCCTTTGCAGTGTTTAAGGTGAAGGTGGTTGGTGTCAGCCACAGTAACTATGACAACTACGACATGGAGATCACACAGGTGATCAAGCTGGGTAAGCCTGCTAGGTCACGTCACTTCATAAACGTGACAGTGTGTGTGTGTGTGTGTGTGTGTGTGTGTGTGTGTGTGTGTTCATACGTTCAGTGAAATCCCAACATGACGGTGTGTGTGTGTGTGTGTGTGTTCATACGTTTAGTGAAATCACTGCAGCAGCACTGCCCTTACTGAAGTACTTTGAAGGAAGTTCAAGTTTTGTGGCATTTGCGTACCATAGTTCTGTCTTTTTTTGCATCTTGAATGCTTTTCTCCTCTGTTTTTCCTCTTCCTTACCCTTCCCTCTTTCTTTAACTCATCCTGAATGCTTTTCTCCTCTGTTTCTCCTCTTCCTTACCCTTCCCTCTTTCTTTAACTCATCCTGAATGCTTTTCTCCTCTGTTTCTCCTCTTCCTTACCCTTCCCTCTTTCTTTAACTCATCCTGACTGCTTTTCTCTTCTGTTTCTCCTCTTCCTTACCCTTCCCTCTTTCTTTAACTCATCCTGAATGCTTTTCTCCTCTGTTTCTCCTCTTCCTTACCCTTCCCTCTTTCTTTAACTCATCCTGAATGCTTTTCTCCTCTGTTTCTCCTCTTCCTTACCCTTCCCTCTTTCTTTAACTCATCCTCCCCTCCCTCCTTGCCCCCGTCTCTTCTGTTTTTCACTCTTCCGTCCATCTTCTCTTTCCCTTTACCTGCCCCCCAGGTAAGGAGGAGGGGGTGAGGGCGGGCCAAAGGAGGTCCTTCCTGTCTCACGCCGGCTGTCGAGAGGGTCTGAATCTGCAGCAGGGTTCTGAGTACCTGGTCATAGGACCCAGGGAAGACGTCTGGAGCAAGGACAGCGCCACCAACAGGTGAGAAGGACTACAGCTGGGACCAGAGACCAATGGACATTCTCTGGGAGGAAATAGAAGATCTAGAAAACAAAATCGTCAGTTCATAGACATGCCATTGTTTTTATGCACTGCCAATGGTTTGTTTAATAGATCAATCATTGCTTTAGGTGGGGTTATCATCATCAATGTTGATCTAGTTA
>CM030176.1:2765312-2777812 GCA_017639675.1 Aplochiton taeniatus
CCTCACTCCGTAAACTCCAGATGGTTCAGAATGACACCACAGGACTCCTCCCCAACACCATGTCCCGGAATCACATCACCCCCGTCCAGCGTCACCTGCACTGGCTTCCCATAAATTAACGCCTGTCAACTATGGTATCATTTTTCAATGTCTATCTTAGTTTATTTCATTTGTGTTCGTTCTATGTATTTGTTCTAGTATGTCCTCAATGTCCTCAAAAAAGTGCTTTGAGTGTCTGAAAAGCGCTATGAAATTTTGATGAATTATTATTATTATTATAATATTACTATTATTATTATTATTATATAACAATATATAAACACAAACAAAAACAGACGTGTGGTGCAATGCCTTCCCCAGCGACGTCCCTCCCTGTCACCGTGGCAACCCTTCCTCAAACACAGCTGTGGTTCACCTAGCAGCTGCTGCTTCAGGTGAGTGACTAGGTTGAGTGAGGGCCCCAGAGGCCCCGTGGAGGTGCTGACTGAAGGACACACAAAGGGGAGGGTCAGGGGCCCCCGCGCGCCGTGGCCCTCTCTTTGTACGTCTGTTCACGCCTGGAATGAGGGATCACACGGATACTCGGAACATCAAGGCCCTGTCATAGGAAGTGACAAAGGACGTGTGTGTGTGTGTGTGTGTGTGTGTGTGTATGTGTGTGTGCAGTGCATACTAGCATGTTTGAATGCTTAAACCTGCTGGATTTCCAGATTCCAGTGTGTGTGTGTATGTGTGTGCATGTGGGGGGGGGGGGGGGGGGGGGCTACATTCTCATCAGTTGTAGTTTTGGGTTGCTGTATATACATAAACCAAGGCTTTATTTGATTTACCATATTATTCACTAACAGACTTCCTCTGTCAAAGCTACAGTAGGTCTCACATCCCAACAAACGTCATGGCAACCTCCATCTCACCGTGCCCGGGCCTTGACACACACACACACACACACACACACACACACACACACACACACACACACACACACACACACACACACACACACACACACACACATACACACACATCCTAGTACACAATATCCCTACTTCCCCCTATTAAAATACCCCCAAAATAAGCCACTTAACTCTGTGGACTGGGCTCCATTGTTTCAGAGCCAAAACGCCCGCATCAGCTCGCCGACGAAAAGCATCCCCTTCACGCCACAGCGTCGCCCCGTATCCAGAGCAACACACCCTCTCCTCGCGGAGAAACAACAAAAGGCCAACGCCGTCCCTTTGGTGGGAAGAGTTTCCCAGAGGCCGTGCTTGTCGTGAACGCTTTACTAATTGCCCTCTTAATCTCCCCAAGCAGCTGAGAACAGGGGCGGAAAGGAGCAGAGTATTGGAGTGTGTGTTTG
Source organism: Aplochiton taeniatus (assembly GCA_017639675.1). NCBI lineage: Eukaryota > Metazoa > Chordata > Actinopteri > Galaxiiformes > Galaxiidae > Aplochiton > Aplochiton taeniatus. The sequence goes on from CM030176.1 coordinate 2,766,670, forward strand.
TTCCATACGCTGCGTGTGTGTGTGTGTGTGTGTGTGTGTGTGTGTGTGTGTGTGCGTGCGTGCGTGCGTGCGTGCGTGTGTGTGTGCGGTCAGTGAGGCTAATCAAAACTTCCCGATGATTCATCAAAGCATAACGCAATGAACTCCCTCGCTGGCGATCAATTAGTTCCGAGTTGCGGATTAGAAGGAGCGGAAAGACTAATCACCCTAACCCTAACCATAACCCTAATCACCGATCAGGAGATGGATGCATGTAGTCCCAATCAAATGTTCCGATCGCTCCAGCTGACTGGTTTTCACACTCGGCAATAATATAACAGCTGTCTGCTGGGTGTGGCATTGTGCTACAATTACCAATTGTGCGTGTGTGTGTGTGTGCGTGTGCGCGCGTGTGTCTGCGCGCGTGTGTCTGCGCGCGTGTGTGTGGACGCACATACGTTCGTGCTCGCATGGGTTTGTTTTTTGAACTTCCGTCAGCTTCGAGCCAGCTGCGCACAGTAATGTCCATCATCCGTTGATCACACGAATCTATTATCAAAACGTATTTGTGCTACTTACAGAGCGACGGGAGGGAGAGGAAAAGGAAGGAGTAGAGGAAGATGCCAGCCTTGGCGCTGTCCTGCAGCTGCTTGGCACAGCCGCTGGAAAAGAACAACCCGGAGGGGGAGAAGAAGGAACGGAGAACATGACCTTATCATTTTCCAACCGTTTTGCAAAACTGATGTGCCAACCTATAGAAAACATTAAAAAAAAAAAGTATTTTATTTTATATATTATTATTTATATATATTGTATTTATCTCCCTCTAGATCCCTCTCCAACCGTGTAGACTGTTTTGTAAAACTGATGTGCCAACCTATAGAATTTTTTTTTTTAAAAAGGAGTGATAGAAAGTTACCTACAAAATGACACACGTTAACGTTCACAGCTGTTTTCTAGACATCACACCGGTTAGAGATATGACGGGATTTGCTTAGAAGCAATACCTTCAGGTAATTTATAATTGCCAAAATAAAACACGGTGGGAGGTAGTGCAATGGAAAACCAGCTATTCCCAACCTTTAGGCCTGTTAGGTTTGGTGGTGGGGCTCCCACTTTGAACACAAGGACCCTCTGTTTCCCCTTTCCAATAGCCCCGAAGAAACCTCTCACTCAAAGCTAGGCTGCCGTCTGTGACAAAACAGACGGCGGGGGCATTAGACAGAGGTAAACGCCAGAATATCCGAGATTTAATCCAGGGTAAATCCTTGGCTGGCCCACGCCCAAACATTCATACATCACACAAAAGGTTTGGGCTGGTGTCCAACAGTAGACTTTCCCTAGGTTTAATGTTGCTATTCACTTGGACTGTTTTTTTATTTTTTTTACAAGGGTTTGCATGATTACATATAGAATTGTAAGAAAAATGTGCTTTACTGAAATCCCAGTAAAAGGATTTTGAATAGACCTTGGGATAGCCCTTAACCCCCACCCTGCCTATAAAACATTTATCCCATGCCAGATTAACTTTAACTACAACTCCTTCTCCGTTTGGAGTGAGGGTTAAGTTTAAACAACTCTCTCTCTCTCTCTCTCTCTCTCTCTCTCTCTCTCTCTCTCTCTCTCTCTCTCTCTCTCTCTCTCTCTTTCTGCCAGTCTGTCTCTTCTTCTCTATCGTAGACCACTGGGCACCACGATGCACAGAGGACGTGTACCATGAAAGAGGCTAAACGTCTGCCTGGTCTCGCCGTATTTATTTCAATTCATTGGTGCTTTATTGGCGTGAAATTACAAAGTGAAAATTGCGAAAGCATACAATCAAAAGTTAACATGCATATAATAACATTGATAATGCAATTCATATACTTATACATCATATAAATACATACACCAACAAATGAACATATTTGTAATTAATCAAATTATCACTCGAGGAGTGATCTTATCTTCCTCAATTACCTTAGAAGTCAAAAGTTAATTTCCCTTATTCTCTTCACTATTATGCCATTGTATGTGTGTGTGTGTGTGTGTGTGTGTGTGTGTGTGTGTGTTTGTGTGTGTGTGTGTGTGTGTGTGTGTGTGTGTGCGTGCGTGCGTGCGTGTGTGTGTGTGTGTGAATGCTTAAACCTGCTGGATTTCCAGATTCCTCACCTGCTCTCTTTGGCTTTAGCTTTAGACTGACGCTGAGCCGAGGGTCATAAAAACATTCCTCTTCAACTAATACAGCAGCAATAGAAACACTTTCAAGTCAACTACAGTACAGATTGAGGAAAGGGGAGATGGGAATAGCGTGTATAAGCCCAACATTTACACATGAATACACTCACGAAAAAAGAAGATAAAGAATGGAAGATGAGTGTTTAGTGTTTAGTTTATTCAGTTAATTCAACGGGCTCATCATCACCGTCACAATCCGTAGGTGGATAACATATATTTGAAAAAAAAACAACTTAATGTTGTCATCATCGTCATCAGACTAATACAGAGCTACTTGAACCGGAACTTGACACAAAATAGTGACACCGCGCAACAATGACTCGCGTTTAGCGCGCTCCTGGTGAGCTCCAAGATGAGTACGCGCACTGCAGTTGCCAGCCATAGTAGTTAAATGTGATGACTCGAGGCATGCATACTTCATTCACCCCGAGATCACAGGACTGCGCAGGACCGGCTTGGGGACGGCCACAAAAAGGATTAATACAATGTCAATTATAGGTGCTATTTATCTCCATTGAAGATTCATTTTTTAAAGAGACTTTTACAAATAATTTGGAGGGATGTTCTCATTTCAAGGATAATTTACATACATTCATATTAGCTAGCATCTTTACGCAGGAGTGCATGCCCTGGACACATTAAAATGTCACTGACTAAAAACGGATTATAACAACTGCTCGACAACTGGCGAGGTGTTTTCTGTATTCAAATGTAAAGATGCGATATTATTGTTGCCGAAACAGGGGTAAAGACTAGAGAACCACTTTATGTTTAATCCATCATCTTTGATCAAATTCAATTGATAATTCACCAAAGGACATCAGGAAACCTATAAAAACCTATAAAATTAACGTAATAACTTTTCATACATTTCCGGCTCACCCCGCCATAACTAACTTGAGGTTGCGTGTTCTCCCGAGGGATGGTACTGCATCCCCGGGACTTGGGAGCGTCATCACGGCTCCTATATCGGAGCATTCTCTCATCTTGGAGCCAAGCGGACTTGAGAGGAGATGAGAGCCGCGTTCTTACACCTTTTCGCCTGTGGCTTGTGCCTTTTACGCACCGCTGCTGAGGTATGAAGACTTTAATTTGTTATTGACCTATAGACCTGTGCTCAATCAATCAACTTTGTTTTGGTAATTTGAAATGTAGCTTCTTTTGGAAAGCAAGCCTATACATATCCTGTTGTTTATGATACATTGGCTCCAACAAAACATCATGCACCACTTTGACAGGGCGACAAATCACATGTATCCAACCACACGCCTACATAACGAATAGTCTGCGACTGTGTATCTCCAGTGGCGTATCGATTTTTAATAATCATTTAGACTCATGGTCAGTAGAAAATCAATCAAAATAATCTGAATCAAATGGGTAGCCTATCAATTGCTCATTAAACGTGATACTCGTGAACTTAAAGCATGAAATGTAACCACAAGGCTAATAAATTGATGATTCGGCCTACAGCTAGGCAGCATGTCTGCACTCACAGCAAAGTGAATACCCTGAATATCTAACCCTGAATATATGTTTCTCATGACTCAGGAGTCTCCCTTTCCCAGGGAGTTGTTGGAGCGGTTGTCCCGCAGCGAGATCAGCAGCATCAGCGACCTCCAGCGGCTTCTAGAGATAGACTCCGTAGGTAAAGCGCTTCAATAAAGTATTTCCTGCAGCCACAACAACCGAAATCAGGTTCACAGAACTCCCCCTAAAAACATTAAGGCCAGTCTGTGTTGTTTTAGACGGCGTTAAAGGAGATAGACGACTGGTATAACTGGCCCTCTTATTAAAGTCTGTAGATTCAAATGACGATCTCATAGTTTCATTGGCTATGACCCCATTGTAAACTGCATTGTATTAAGTCTGACAATTTACCCGGCATTGAGCTATCTTTTACGTATGTGACGACTTTGAGGAAAGTTACATTGCAGTGATAGGCCTAGTTCGCGTGGTTTCTGGCACTGCAAGGTGATGCAGCTGGCTAAAATCTTTGGTCAAAACCGGAGTTCTTGGTCAAATACCTCACTATGTGTTGCTAGGGAACCCACACAGTTTTCTTGCTGCCGCTCGATGTCCTTGATTTCTCCCAGCATTGTCGATCTCAGACTGCCACAGTCGTAATAACATTGACAAATAAAGAAAACAGTGTTATAGATGACATAAGCTCATAAGATAATAACACATTGTTGCATATGCAGGAGATCTTGCAATTGGTATTACATTTAAAGTGAATATGTAATAATTTATGCTATTAATGGGCTTTCCGATTCCAGCCACCGATAAGGACACATGGAACAGTCCTATTAAAGTCTAGTTCTAGGCAGAGAATAATGATTTTTCCATGCGGTGGGGACTGGTGGTGCTTAGGTTATGCAGTGCAATCATCAATTCTGCTATTATTGAAATGCAAATGCAGAGTGTGACGGCTCCCCAGCTTGGCTGGGGTCAAGTGACTAAGTTCATTATGCTGTTGTCATGTGGTGTCCATTATTAGTGGGGCTGAGGAGCTGAATGGCCGCTGTGTTGGTATGTATAATTCATGCTCAAATTCCTGCCTGTCAGGCCGAAAGGAGAGAGGGAGGTTGGCTTTGTTGTGTGGGACAAACACACACACACACACACACACACACACACACACACACACACACACACACGATGGAAACTTGAAAAATCTGAAAGACTCTCACATACACACACATACTCAGAAAAAACATCCAGGCTGGGTGTCTATAATCAAATTAAAACGGACCTCCCTAGACAGTATTCAGGCTCATTTCCGGGAGTACACACACACACACACACACACACACACACACACACACACACACACACACACACACACACACACACACACACACACACACACACACACACACAGGCCTTGAATTACATTACTGTCATGTGAATCAGTCGGTCTTGGCTCCTGTGAAGTGTTTGGAAATAGTTTGGTGAGTCTTTGAGGATGTTGGAACCCTGGGAAGTGTAGTCTATTAAAGCGCGGTGTTTACGCTAATGTAGGTCTGGCCTTCATCACAGCATGTGCCATTCTCCTAGAGGAACTGGAGAACTTACTGCCCCTCCAGCACTTGTCTTGGTTAGGAACACACAGGGTGTGAGGAAACAGTCCCTCTCTCTATCTCTCTATTTATATCTGTCTCTATCTCTCCCTCTCCTTTTCTATCCCTCTCCCTCTCTCTATCTCTCTATTTATATCTGTCTCTATCTCTTTCTCCCTCTCTGTCTCCCTACCCCTACCTCTCTATCTCTTCCTCTCCTTCTCTATCTCTCTCCCTCTCTCAGCCTCCCTATCTTTCTTTCTTGCTCTTTCTCTCTCAATTTGTGTTTCTCTCTTCCTCTTTCTCTCTAGCTCACACTCTTTCTCTCTCTTTCTTTCACCCTTTCTGGTTCCCTATCTCTCTCTCTCTCTCTCTCTCTCTCTCTCTCTCTCTCTCTCTCTCTCTCTCTCTCTCTCTCTCTCTCTCTCTCTCTCTCTCTCTCTCTCTCTCTCTCTCTCTCTCTCTCTCTCTCTCTCTCTCTCCCTCCCTCTCTCTATCTCTCTCTCTAAACCACAAACACACACACACACATCTCTCCAGCCTTTATTGGAGTCTGTATGTGGTTAGAGAAAATGGCAAACACACGTTACAGTGAAGAACCCATTCACGCACACCCCTGCTGTCCGTCACAGTAACAGCTGGTAGGCGGAGGGCGGAGGTCATGACAGCATTACAGAGTGATGACGTTTGTCTCTTAAAAGAGTCCACGTGTGCAGTGAATGGAGTGACTCCCGTTGACTCCAGTGTACTGACTCAGCTCCCCTAAAGTTGTAACTAATGTGTGATCCAATGAGGATGTCCTTACTGCCTGCAAAATAGCAAAATTGTATAGTTCCTTCCTGGGAATATTCTAGTGTTGCTAGAAGAACCTGGAGCCCAGTCTGTCTGCGCTCTGCTAGAGGAGTCCCATTGAAGCATTACCCTGAAAGACTGCGTGTGTGTGCGTGCGTGTGTGTGTGTGTGTGTGTTTTGTTTTGTCTGCGTCCAGAAAATGAGGTGATCCAGGAGACCAAACAGAGGGACCACAAGGACTTCTCCCACAGTCACTCCAGTCTGAAGGAGTCCCACACACACACCCGACGGAGGAGGAGCATCGGTAGAACACACACACACACACACACACACACACACACACACACACACACACACACACACACACACACACACACTCACACTCACACTCACACTCACTCACTCACTCACTCACTCACTCTGGATGTCTACTCCTTCTCTCTGTGTAGTGGAGGAGGCCTTGCCTGCGGGGTGTGAGACCAGGACGGTGGTCTACGAGATCCCCCGGAGCCAGGTGGACCCCACGGCGGCCAACTTCCTGCTGTGGCCGCCCTGCGTGGAGCTGCAGCGATGCACTGGCTGCTGCAACACCGCCAACATGCGCTGCACACCGGCCCGCAAGCACCACCGCCTCGTCAAGGTGCGCCGTTCACACACACACACACACACACACACACACACACACACACACACACACACACACTTCCTCAATCCAGGCAAATACCAGCGAATTGTTAACAACACAAACGCCACTGCATGGTTGGGGTGTACAAAGAGGACCCGCACGCACACACACACACTGAAACCACACAACCTAACCCTAACACCACCACACCCTCAAAATACAGGGAACACACACACACACACACACACACGCACACACACACACACACACACACACACACAGTAATACATCCTGAAAGCGCAGGGAAAACACACACACATACAAGTCCTACACCCTGAAAAGTGCAGACACCACACCCTGCCTTATCAAGATTTAGATCAAAACCGAAACACAGCTACTCACAAACGAGCTCCACTAACTTACAAAGTGCTGTGCCAGCATTCTTTTGAGAGGTAACGCCAGGTCAGGTACTGTGTGTGTGTGTATGTGTGTGTGTGTGTGTGTGTGTGTATGTGTGTGTGTGTGTGTGTGTGTGTGTGTGTGTGTGTGTGTGTGTGTGTGTGTGTGTGTGTGTGTTTGTGTGTGTGTGTGTAAGCCTGTGCATATGTTCCAGCTCCGATGACGTGGTTTAATTTGGGGCCACACACCACTCTGTCCCCTAAGAAACGCCATGCACCAAACTCAATGTCTGTTTACTCTCTGCCAGTGGTTTTCTTATGATTGTGTTTATTACAAATCTTAAGAACTTCACAAAGCAGTGAGCAGGAGAGGGTGAGTGAAACGTAGACCGTTAGGAAAAAGGGTTTGGGTGGAGCAGAGAGAGCAGGGAGAGTTAGTTTGGGGTAACACATGAAAGAAATGGAAAATCACAGAGGGGAAAGGGTGAACAGATGGTAGGGAAAGGACGAAGATGGACAGAACAGGGGGATGTGTGAAGGAGGGACAGGTGGAAGGGTGGACAGAACCTAAAGGAGGAGGCGAAAGAGGAGGAAGAGAAGAGAAGAAGGAGGAAGAGGAGGAGGTGGAAGAGGAGGTGGAGAAGGAGGTAGAGGAGGAGGGGTGGAGGAGGAGGAAGAGAAAGAGGAGGAGGGAGAGGAGAAGGAAGAGGAGGAGGAGGAGGAGGAAGAGAAGGAGCAGGAGGAAGAAGAGGAATGGCTGGAAGAGGAGGAGGGGGTGGAGGAGGAGGAGTAGAATCTCAGTGCTATTCGCCCTGCGTGTCCTTTTGAGCTCAGATGAAAGTGTCTGTCCTGCTCTGGCGGAGAGGAAATCAAAAGTAAAGTCTGCCATATTTCCTGGGATCCAGTGCTCAAAGACAAAAGGATGGTACCGAAAACACACACACACACACACACACACACACACACACACACACACACCCTCAAGGGATGTCCGGCAGTGTGTGATACCACATGGGTGGGGTCAATATGACAGTGTAAGAGTGAGAGTGAGAGTGAACTGACTGACTGACTGACTGACTGGTTTACTGACTGACTGACTGACTGGTTTACTAACTGACTGACTGACTGGTTTACTGACTGACTGACTGACTGACTGACTGACTGGTTTACTGACTGACTGACTGGTTTACTGACTGGCTGACTGACTGGTAGACTGACTGACTGACTGGTTTACTGGCTGACTGACTGACTGGCTGGTTTACTGACTTACTGACTGGTTTACTGACTGGTTTACTGACTGACTGACTGGTTTACTGGCTGGAGGAGAGCAGGTTATGTGGAAGTTTCAGCCTCAGTCCTGCGGTACTTTACCCGTGAGGAGGAGGAGGAGGAGGTCAGGGTAGACTTTTTACCCCTGAGGAGGAGGAGAAGAGGAGGTCAGGGTAGACTTTTCCCCCCTGAGGAGGAGGAGGAGAGGAGGTTGGGGTAGACTTTTCCCCCCTGAGGAGGAGGAGGAGAGGAGGTTGGGGTAGACTTTTTACCCCTGAGGAGGAGGAGAAGAGGAGGTCAGGGTAGACTTTTCCCCCCTGAGGAGGAGGAGGAGAGGAGGTTGGGGTAGACTTTTTACCCCTGAGGAGGAGGAGAAGAGGAGGTCAGGGTAGACTTTTTACCCCTGGGGAGGAGGAGAAGAGGAGTTCAGGGTAGACTTTTTACCCCTGAGGAGGAGGAGAAGAGGAGGTCAGGGTAGACTTTTTACCCCTGGGGAGGAGGAGGAGATTAGGTCAGGGTAGACTTTTTACCCCTGAGGAGGAGGAGGAGAGGAGGTCAGGGTAGACTTTTTACCCCTGAGGAGGAGGAGGAGAGGAGGTCAGTGTAGACTTTTTACCCCTGAGGAAGAGGAGGAGTAGAGGAGCTCAGGGTAGACTTTTTCTCCGTGCTGAACCTGCGGTTGCCAGCAGCTGTTGCTTTTCTTCCCAGGGCAGCTTCACTCACTCTGTTCAGACTGGAAACAGAGGATCAAGCATTCACTTCTGGAGCCTTGTGGCCTTGGCTGAGTGTCCTGGGAGTGTCTGTGTGTGTGTGTGTGTGTGTGTGTCTAATCTTAGCTTTCCTCTCTCTCTCTCTCTCTCTCTCTCTCTCTCTCTCCCTCTCTCTCTCTCTCTGTCTCCCCCTCTCTCTCTCTCTCTCTCCCTCTCTCTCTCTCTCTCTCTCTATCTCCCTCTCTCTCTCTCTCTCTCTCTCTCTCTCTCTCTCTCTCTCTCTCTCTCTCTCTCTCTCTCTCTCTCTCTCTGTGATTCCCCCCCACTCTCCAGGTGGCTAAGGTGGAGTACGTGCAACGGAAGCCCAAGCTGAAGGAGGTGCAGGTGAGGCTGGAGGAGCACCTGGACTGCATGTGCACCAATAAGCGACACACAACCAAACGCTCACACAACGACAACGGTGAGCAGGGAATAAAATCATCAATCTAAAGGGGTACCTTACCTTGGTATACGTGTGTGTGTGTGTGTGTGTGTGTGTGTGTGTGTGTGTGTGTGTGTGTGTGTGTGTGTGTGTGTGTGTGTGTGAGTGTGTGTGTGTGTGTGTGTGTGTGAGTGTGTGTGTGTGTGTGTGTGTGTGTGTGTGTGTGGGTGATTCCTTTGGTCTGAGTGTCTCTCTACACTGATGTTCACCGATAATACCATCTCAGCTACTTACAGTGTTAACCTTCTCACACAAATTACTCTCCCCCTTCCCACGGATTTCTCCCCTAAAATCCCTCTTACCCCCCCCCCCGCCTCCCTCCCTCCCTCTACGTGCCCCCCAACCCCTGACACACATTACAGCCAAGAGGAAAAGGAGGAAAGAGACCAAACCGTGAACAGAGCAAAACAATCATTTTGTCGTCTCTGGCACGCGGTAGAACGCGTGTGTGAAGGTGATATCAAAAAAGGATAGTTTAGTGACAAAAGGTAGGCTTCCTTATCCAATCAAATCGGTGGGTCTGTTTAGGGGAGTGGCCGTGTGATTAAGAGGCAGGTGATTGGTTACCCGGGTAACGGGGGGGGGGGGAAACAATGGTGGTTTGATTGGCGTGTTCTTGGTGATGAAACGGTGGAGGATTTCCTGTTGAAACGAATTGGTTAAAGCCCAGATAAAAAAGAACTCTAATGGGGTATAACAGAAATGTTTCTCTCTTTCTCCTGTAACAGGCATCAGCTGAAGGGGATATTTTTTATTTTTTATTTTTTTTTAAACAATGCTACGTGGATACAGAAAGACAGAAAGGGCAACCAGAGGACAGGCTCTGCTTTCACAAAGCTACATTATTTCAACTGACATTCTTCAGAGGAGCAGCCTCGGGGAGAGAAACTAGCCCCCGTTGGACCGAACGCAACAGATGCTTGGGCGGCGGCCATGTTGTTTCTGAAGGTGCCTGGGCGGCGGCCATGTTGTTTCTGAAGGTGCCTGGGCGTCTCTGACGGTGTCTGAAAGCCTTTGCTTCCCAGCAGCCCCAGCACGCAGGATTACGTGACGTTTGAGTCACGACGGGACAGGACACCGACTTCGCTTCAAATAACCTTTAAGGTCCTCTACGTATGACGGCCATTTTGGGGCCTTTTCTGAGAGACAAGCTTGCTTACTGTACTGTATGTCTTTGAATGTACATTTTGAACCCATGCTAGCGGGAGAGAGAGGTGGATTGCAGGGATACCGGGATACTCCGGGGGAAAGGGGTGGGGCTTGACTCTGGATTACAAGATGTTCCGGATCCTTCCCAATCCAGAGGATCCCATCTGTGGGCAATAACTGGGATTATGCTTTGTGTTCCAAGATTTATTCTTCCACTCAAACACACACCAAGCACGCACATACGCACACACACACACACACACACACACGCACACACACACACACACACACACACACACACACACACACAGACGTATGCATATGTATCCTCTTATTTTTGTAACCACTCATTTTCTATCGCTGTCAATTCAATAATTCTATTTCAGGTATGTAACCGTCAATTTACATACAAACAATTTAGAGATACAATTTAGAGATATATACTGCAATATACTGAAACT
>CM030176.1:2785312-2817812 GCA_017639675.1 Aplochiton taeniatus
CACACACACACACACACACACACACACACTCACCCTCTGGGCTCGTTCTTAGGTTCCCACTGACTATTATGGGTTGGCGTTGGTGGAGCCCCGCTCCTATCAGGTCGGATCCACATGGAGATAAAACCCACGACTCCCTCCAACCACAGGAAGTGACCTCACGGCCGCCACGTTGAGGCCCCGACCCTAACGCTCCATCAGATAGCCCGGGCTGCTGCCGTTACCCACACGTGGGATCCCCCTTGAACAGAGCCTACTTTCCTCCATAGCCAAGCTTGATTAGCGTGTTATCTCACTACATCACCCTTATTTCATGCCTGGCTACCCATAACCGGTGATTCGGCGTGCACAATCATGTGGCGCCACCATTTTAGCTAATCTCTCGCTCAGCGAACATTCCGCGTCGCGGCAAAAGTAAGACACAGTCACCGAACGTACGGTGTGTCATATACCGATGGTGCCGTAAACAAACAGGCCAGCTAAAAGAAGGGAAACACTGAGAAAAAGGGAAGGGTGGATCGGTTCTGTTTTGGAGAGAAACCCAGGACCGGAGTTCTGGGTGGGAGGAGGGGGGGTCGGTAATGTTTTGGAGAGAAACCCACGACCGGAGGAGTTCTAGGTGGGTGGAGGGCACCAGAGTTCTGGGTGGCGGGGGGTCCGTTCTGTTTTGGAGAGAAACCCAGGACCAGAGGTCTGGGTGGGTGGTCTGCACCAGTAGGCCCTCTCCTGGGGTTCTTCATTTGGTATCATTCCCCTTAGACCTTCCCAAAAGACACACACACATACACACACACAGATATGTATACACACACAGACATGCATGTACACGTACGCACACGCACACACACACACACACACACACACACACACACACACACACACAGATATATATACACACACACACAGACATGCACATATGCGCGCACACACACCACACACACACACACACACACACACACACACACACACACACACACACACACACACACACACATACAATCTATGCAGATTTCATTGACTGGGGGGAACATTATCTACATGTATATAGTATAGGCTACTTATCGAGGCCCTGATTTTATCGTTTAATGTGAAAAACGTTTCCTATGTGGAAACCCCTGACCAAACGCTTTGAACAATCAACCACATAACGTCAGAGTGGAGGGAAAAGAGATGGAAGAGGGGATAAGACGAGAGAGAGAGAGAGAGAGAGAGAGAGAGAGAGAGAGAGAGAGAGAGAGAGAGAGAGAGAGAGAGAGAGAGAGAGGTGTGGTGAATGAGTGAGATGGGAAAAAAGAGAGAAATAGCAACTGGAAGAAGAGACAAAGACTCTCCCTATAGGCCGACAGTGGCTGTAGAGTTTTTCATCAATTAAGGCAACTAAGGCCCTAGATGGATCTGGGGATGAACACATCACTTATTTTCAAAATGGCTTCAGAAAAGATTCAAGTACCAATTACTTTTCCAGCTTATCAAGAGTCCCTGTCTGTCACCTCCACCCAGGGAACTTAACCTGCTGTCCAGGGTTCCTAACCTACATTAAACACCATCATAGGCTATAATCCTTGGCTTAGCATTGTGTGACAAGAGCATAAGTGCTGTGTGTGTGTGTGTGTGTGTGTGTGTGTGTGTGTGTGTGTGTGTGTGTGTGTCTCTTCCGCTCCTTCTCTCCCCATCTCTCTCTCCCTTTCTCTCTCTTTCTCTTCCCTTCTCTCTCTCTTTCTCTCCTTCTCTCTCTCTATCACTCCATCTCTCTCTCTCTCTCTCTCTCTCTCTCTCTCCCTCTCTCTCTCTCTCTCTCTTATTCTGGGAGCGACTCACAGTGGCAATTTGCTTCTGAACCACAGAGCCTGGAGTACCACCAATGGAAAGACCATCTCCTATTTGTGGTACAGTAGATACTCATCTGGCACACACACACACAGACACACTCTCACTCACACACACACACACACACACACACACATACACACACACACACACACACAGAGAGAGAGAGAGAGAGAGAGAGAAACGTACACACTTTGGCTAGGGGGAGAGAGCAGTATTGAATCCTTAAAGACATTAAGGAGCAGGCCCATGGCAGGGGCCACCGCCACAGAACCGCAGGGGCTGAGAAAACCTGGCTGTGTTGACTCTGGAGATTAGCGGCCACACAAAGGCTCCCTTTCTCTTGGCTTTTTCTTACCGAAATACAATTACAAAGTGCTAGGAGAGTCCCTTAGCCTACGTTTTATTTTCAAAGTCTACGTTGCTGTGTGGGAATACAAGCTCAAAGCTCACTGCAGACTCACTCATCAATGTATCCTCTTTCTATCCACAGACATCTGCTTCAATCTGTCTTTCGCAAGTAGTTTGGATTGTTCCAAAGGATATTTTATTGTTTTTGACACATTGCTATAGCTGTGACATTTATTATATTATGTTATAAAGCAACCTTTGAAGGATTGGAGCAGGTCACTGCATCAGTAGAGACACAGTTTCAAATGTTGCCTTGACTGGACTTGAGCAAGAAATAAACCCACATTAGATCATCTTTACAAACTCCTCAGCACTATCAGAGCTGCTGTTGGTCATAAAACAGACCACTATGGTTCCCACTTACCTTGCGAAAATGATAAATATGGTAATATAAAACGTTAACACTACCGTGGTAGCTGAGGAAAAAGAGGGTTTCCAAAGCTGCCATGACAACTTCTTGGCCAGGCTAAGGCTAACAGCGTCACTGTTTTCAATCATTCCCTAAAAAGAAACAATCTATATACGTATATATGGCCCAAAAAAAGCCATATTGATTGAAGTGAAACTTAAACGCAAAGCCCTGATGTAGACCCCCTTCCACAGCATATTTGTTTTTACACACTTGAGCTCCACAAGTAGTTGAGCGATTTCACCCCTAAAATGAACCAGATGACGTCATCTCTGTTGCATCGTTGTATAAGTTCTCGCTACATGGAGATAAAAGCTGAATTAGAGGAGAAGGCTTTGAAAAAGGTCATCATGATAGAAATGATATATCATTATAAAACTATTTATCCACATTATTGCGGTGCATGACACCCCAGTAGATTTCTTCTCAACAACATCAACATCGATCCTTTATCTCAAAGGTTATAAGCAACGGGGTAGTGTGTGTGTTTTATTGAACTGCATTGGAGAACTATGAAGCAATATTCAAGTGCTGGGACAAGAGCAGGAGAAAGATAGTTAAGAAAGTTAGATGAAAGTAGACATCAACAGAGGGGCACAGACAGAGATACCCGCACAACGCGTGCATGAGCACATACTCATGAGCGTGTGCACACACACACACACACACACACACACACACACGGGCCATTGAGCAGTTCTGTATCCATAACAGCCCTATCATCACCACAACAGAGCAGAGTGTGTAATGTCATTGTGGACGTGTTTGACTCTCCCTCTGACACTTACTTCTCTCCTCAAGTGCCGATGGACTCAAATGTTTGGCCTTTCGAGCTACGCCGCGAGTTCTGTGTGTATGCTTCAGTGCGGTTTGGTTCCCTGGAAAGGGTTTTATTGAAGTCGTTTCATGGATTTGCATGCAGCATTCCCAACGGTACTTACACACACACACACTAAAAGACGGATTTGGAAATATATTCATTAGATGGGGAACATGGCTCTAGGTTATACCATTGTCATTTCATCCGCTTGAACCCCCCCCCCCCTCATCTTCAAATGCTTTTTAACCCTAAAAGGTCACCGAGCCAGCGAGCAGGAATCAGACATCAGGGGACAATCTGGTGATTCTCCCTTCTTCCAGCAAATCAGCCACAAGTATCGAGGGACCCTTTGAGAGCAAGATGGAGGAGGACACCGTGGAAGCATCGATCATTAAGATCCTACTTTCTATTCTACTTTTAAACTTGTAAAACATTGACTCGCACCACCATACCTACCACCCCTCGTCATCCCCTATGCTCCTCCCAGGGCTCTACGTTCACAACACACTCATCTGACTGTTCCACAAAAAAAAAGTATTAAAATAAAAAAAGGTTGCAGGGTTGTTAGAAAACTGTGTCAAAATGAGACAATCTTGTGAAATTGGGCTATAAAAAAATATATACTTGACTTGGTTTTAACTTGGGACGGGGGAAACCAGACAAACAGGAGTGAAAACTGCTGCCCCAGTCGCCACAGACCCCTCCTTAGCCAGCACTGTGACTTAGTGGAGGCCTCTCTTAGAGGAGGCCTCCAGGACAGGAAACTACGACACTCGAAAATGAACTTCCAAGGGACGTGCTTCTTTGGCAATATAGTCCATTAAACAAGCAGGCTGGTGAGCCATCCTCACTGGAGCGATCTCCTTAGGATCCAATCTGGAACATCTTGACACATCGCGCCTTCAAATTAATGAAACAATAACGAAATGGTTCTTTTTTTTTTTTTTAAGTTGAGATCCCATAGCGGAGTGAAGAATGGCTGCTCCATCGGACAGTTTACTTGTTGTTCACGGTGATATTTACATTCCCGGGTGGCAAATGTCGGCTCTTTTCTGGAAACGCATTCCACACAGACACATGCCGCTAGGATGCTGTTTGCAAGGTCGCCTTGGAGATGCCGGGGAATGGGGGGAGAGAGAGAGAGACAGAGAGACAGAGAGAGAGAGAGAGAGAGAGAGAGAGAGAGAGAGAGAGAGAGAGAGAGAGAGAGAGAGAGAGAGAGAGAGAGAGAGAGAGAGAGAGAGGTCAAATAGAGGGAGTGTAGAATGGTTTCTCTTGTTATCTTTCATCAGGTCACACACACGGATGGCAGTGCTCTCTCTTAATCTAGCTACGCTCTTACACGGCCAAGTTATGAAGATGTGAGGGAAAATAAAAAAAAGGGAAGTCCTTAAGCACGCCAACCAAGCCACTAAATAGCCTTGATAGCGACCCCCCCCCCCCCCCCCCCCCCCCCCCCCCCCCCCCCCCCCCCCCCCCCCCCCCCCCCCCCCCCGCCTGCCTGGCCCACTACAATACAGCTGTCATCAGAAGCAGCTACTGGCTAGTCAGCTCAATGGCCATCTATAGCGATGCAGCGGTCAATCTTCTAAAAAAGAAAACACAAAAACAGGCCTGGCCTGGTCTTGACCTCCTCCTCCTGCTGCTGGGAAATAATAAACTCCCTCCCTTCTTTGACCTTTGACCTCTCACCCTAGGGCACATGGGAGCTGACGCCCCTTTAATTTAATGGTGACCATTCAATTCAATTGTCAAGGGATTACTAGTCCGGTTGAGTGTGTGGAGAGATATTGTTTCATGTGGCTCACAAGCTCAATTTCTTCCTATATAACTATCCCTCTATCAAAGAGGTTCACTTTTAACGGGCGTAGATATAAGACCTTACTGAACATGCCGGAAGAAATTAATGGCCGATTGGCGCCATCTGCTGTTAATTTAAGTCAACATAATAATTACAATCACATTTTATTTTGTAATCAATGGACGAACCTTAACTGGGTGCACTCAAAGTCTATCATCTATCCATCTATCTATTAGTTTTCAGTGAAATCACACAACAAAAATTGGTAAGCAGACTGGAAGATTAAAAAACAAATAGCAGGGGTAGGTCTAGAGGTGGTAAATAAAAAATAAATAAAAAAAGTCAAATAGCAGAGGTTGTAAGCACACAGGCAAACACGGAGACAGATACAGAGGTGTAAGCGCACAGGCAAATACAGAGACAGATACAGAGGTGTAAGCGCACAGGCAAACACAGAGACAGATACAGAGGTGTAAGCGCACAGGCAAACACAGAGACAGATACAGAGGTGTAAGCGCACAGGCAAACACAGAGACAGATACAGAGGTGTAAGCACACAGGCAGAGACAGAGACAGATACAGAGGTGTAAGCGCACCGGCAAACACAGAGACAGATACAGAGGTGTAAGCACACAGGCAGAGACAGAGACAGATAAAGAGGTGTAAGCGCACCGGCAAACACAGAGACAGATACAGAGGTGTAAGCACACAGGCAGAGACAGAGACAGATACAGAGGTGTAAGCACACGTTTAATTGCCATGGATGGCTCAAACAACTATTAGGTCTAGGTCCTTTTTCACATAGGGCCAGGTGGAGTTGGATAGCTTTGTTCCTTCAATTAATGCAATTATCACTTAAACTGCATTTTGTGTTTACTTGGGATGTCTGTCTCGCATGACAATTAGTTCGCTGATCTGGAACATTTAAGTGTGACAAATTACAAACAGAAGAAATCGGGAAAGGGGCAAAAACCTTTTCACAGCACTTTAAGAGTGTGAGATAGAGATGTTGGTCCCCAGTTTAATACATGTTCATTGAGACCGCAGGAATCAAAACTATTGAGTAATATTGCTCTACGGGGTAAAGGGTATATTTCAAAACCGTTGTGCAAATACATCAAACACAAACACACAGTAGATTCTCATTCAAACTGACCAGCCACAAGTAAACAAAAGACAGAAAGAAGAGTTGACAAGACCGAAGGAAATATTGATTTGACATACAGGGTGTCATTAGCCGAGAGGTCCTCACCTGACTGAGTGAGGACTGAAGCCTTGACATATACAGAGCTACCCACTAGCTATCGGATATTTGGGTAGGCTGCTTTAATCTCCTCCATGGTCAGTTTAACAGTGTCTTTATTTAACTGTAAGAGAAAATAAATCACATTCAGCACTACAACATAAGATATGAAAAATAAAAAATGTGTCTACTTTTTGTTTTGTTAGATCAGATATGCAAGCAGGAGAAAGCACCAAACATGGGCGGTATAGCGAATTAGCAAGCAAGGCTGCAGAAGAAAGATGTGTCCTGTGGAAGTTGGATGCTGTGGGCTTGAGGCAAAATGCGCAGCTTTGTTGTAGCACACCCGTCCAAACATGCAAATCCAAACCACCAAAGCCAGAAACGAATTTGGAGCCAGAGGACACTGACCCACCCAGTCAATCTCACCCACTCAATCTGCAACAGAATGATAACGTTTTTGGCCCTATTTATGCAAGTTCTGACTAGCATAACCAAAGCTAAATAACGTTAGGCTATCAATAATTTACATAAAACAAAACATATTATGTCACTTTACCACTACTTTACTTTATTTGTCTGTAGGGTCACAGCAGAGCTGCCAACTCTCACGCTTTCAGTGTGAGACTAACGCAAATGACCCCCTTCACACGCTCTGACGCCACACTTCATATTTCTCACGCTGTCAGACACGAAATGACACGCTATTTTGCGCGAATTTACAATCTGCTTTGAAAACATTTTGGACAAGTCGCGTGCAACAATGTTGCCGATATCGCTACATTTGCTGGCAAAGCGCTAGCGCTAGCGATGCTTGATGAGGGAGTCGGCACTTTCGGCTGTACTTCTGGGACGCTGCTCATAGAGCTGCTGCAATCAAACCGGAAATCAGCAGTTAGTAAACAATTATGAATGGGTATTTCGATATAATGCCATGAAAGAGACACAACAGAAACAAGGGTGGCATAGCTTCCCTAAAAAAACAACATATTTCACAAGCTTGGGTTATTGCTGTTGAAAGGTCTGAGAGCACTGACTAGACTTTGGAATCCCTCCAAATATGTCAAAACATGCCATCTGCCCTTCACTGAAGCCAATTACAACTTACTAGAT
Organism: Aplochiton taeniatus; assembly: GCA_017639675.1. Lineage (NCBI taxonomy): Eukaryota > Metazoa > Chordata > Actinopteri > Galaxiiformes > Galaxiidae > Aplochiton > Aplochiton taeniatus. The sequence goes on from CM030176.1 coordinate 2,792,937, forward strand.
ACATGTGGTATGATTATATTTGCTATAGGCTTTTAGCACATCACCTTACTAGCTTGCAAGTAATTATAAAAGTCAGAAAGAATAGATTATTCTTATACTTATTCTGACTTTGGCGGTGAGATTTCAGCTGACCACCCACCTAGCTAGATTCACTATGTATAGCATAGGCAGAAAAACATTTTTGGGTACGCCTAGGAAAAGTGGGGGGGGGGAGTGTGTGGGTGTGTGTGTGTGTGTGTGTGTGTGTGTGTGTGTGTGTGTGTGTGTGTGTGTGTGTGTGTGTGTGTGTGTGTGTTTTGCTGGACCCTGTAGAGACACATTTTTCTGTCCACTCTCACTCCGAGATTTTCTGAAAAATTAGCAGCCCTGTAGTGTGTCTCATAGTGTAATCATTAACCTCCCAAAATATGTTGCTTATAACAAGTGTTTGCTTGAGCCAGTTAAAGGCAAGATACACGTGCACGCGTGTGCATGTGACCAGGATGGTACCACCTCCACCTCATATTGAGCCAGGGAAAACCCTGCAGTTAAGCAACCTAAAAGCACACTTCAAGATGTCAAGACAGGCTGGACAAAGCTTTAACCAGCAGTATTATTACGTAATTCAAGTTCAGTTAAAACAAGAACAGCAGTGAGGTGTAGGATGCTGTGTCGCTGAGTGGAGCCCAAAGTAGAGACAGACATGGCTCCATTATCCATACTGCTGATGGTCCTGTTCTGGAGCACAGGTAAGACTAGGTTGTACTGCTACACCAGGAGGAGTTTGAGTTCGCTGTGAAGCTGTGTTAGGCCAAGCCGAGCTGTGTGAGTGCAGTGTTGAGGGCTTTGATACAATACTAGTCTATGCCAGTGGTGATGCATGTGGGCTGGTTGTAGGATGGTGTTATCTCTGTTGGAGACTCTTGAGTCTAGCCCACTCTCCAGACAGGGGGCTTCCATAGCTCAGTGGAGCACCAGTGAGGACAAGCAGAGCTGTGTGAGTGTTATCACTAAGGCCAGATATTCTCACCATCACATGTGGGCCTGGAGGCCTTTAGGGTGCTGCCTGTGTTAGAGCCAATATAGGACGGTCTGTCTGAGTGATAGCACTAATTACTGACATGAGATTGTTAATACAAACATTTAAGAGATAAAATAACATCCTTTAGTGTTATTTTTATCTAGTGAAAGTCAGAGGAAGAGTTAGAGTGAGTGAACCTAAGAGAAAGTGTTTGCGTTTGTGAGTTTTAGTCTCAGGGCAGAACGCCTGGCACTCTCATGCCTAATGGCATCACCAAGTGTTTGACTGCTGCCATACATCATCCTGCCTCTCATTAGGTGTGTGTGTGTGTGTGTGTGTGTGTGTACGTGCGTGCGCGTGCGTGCGCGTGCGTGCGCGTGTGCGTGCGCGTGCGCGTGTGTGTGCGTGCGTGTATAGTAACACCAATATTAATATATAAAAACAGAGTCTTCAGGTTCGTTTAGGATGTATTATGAGGTTGTAAGAATTGACTCCGAGTTAAATGATGACACAATAGTAGACAAAGCAATATGACTCGTTTGCCACTGGTTCAGGGTCCAGTCCAAGGGCATTCACAGAATACGTATATACCCTGCCAACAACATGGTCCTGGCTCAGTATAAACCGGCGATAACAGAACTGGGTGAAACAGTCACAGGCTTAGCCTTCACACACACTGACCAGACATGGTGGTGCATCATTGTTCTTAGAATATCATTCAAATGATTACGTCACTGTAACAACGAATACGGTCATCAATAAACAATGGTTGTGCAAGTTATAAAACGGAAAATATTTGATTACTTCAGCAATATTTTCTGTTTAGACTGAGACTAAAATCAATTACGGAATCTCTTTCTATCACATTTATTAATATATATCTATTTTAATATTCCTTGTGTATGGTGTACCTAGTAAAAGGAGGGAACTCAATGACAAACTGCTGCCTTGGCTATTTGTCTGTACTACCGACGCATGTACAATGGAAAATGCTTTCTCTCATTTTGGTTTTGAAGTTTAGGGTAACCTGTGTGTGTGTGTGTGTGTATGGGGGGGGGGGGGTGTCTAGAGAGGTGAGTCAGATTTCTAGCCTGTGTTTGTGGACAGCTGCTTTAAAGTGTTCTCCATCTAGGACTCAGGTGGAATCATTAAGGTGCTCATGTTTCAGGTCAAACTCTGTTCTCCTCAGGTCTCCAGGCTAAAGTCGCTGATGCACCAGGTTAGTAGATACAGGACTGCTGTTGGTTTAATCAAATACGATTCATTTAAACGAAACACTCAATTCAACATAGAAAGACCTTTAGGGAAATGTTTCTCAAGGTGCGAGCTCCTCTCTCTCTCTTTTCTCTGTCCAGAGCCTGATGACGTGAGGTTGGTGGAAGGAGGCAGCCGCTGTGCTGGTAGACTGGAGATCAACCACCAGGGAGAGTGGAGACCACTGGTAAAGGACATATTCTCTAGATGGAGCCTGAAGTCAGCAGCTGCAGTGTGTAGACAGCTGCACTGTGGCTCTGCTGTTTCAACAGGACAGAGATTTGGTTCTACACAGCGACCTGTATGGACTTCTTACTCTCGTTGTGCTTGGTCTGAGTGTGCAAGACGTATAAGAGAGGATACAGACTCTGCCAGTCTGGAGGTCATCTGTTTAGGTAATACAATATAATGTCCTTATATTCAGGTGATGATCCACATGTCCACATTTCCTCAGATGTGTGTGTTTATGTGGATGTCTCTCTCTCTCTCTCTCTCTCTCTCTCTCTCTCTCTCTCTCTCTCTCTCTCTCTCTCTCTCTCTCTCTCTCTCCAGAGTCAGTGAGGCTTGTGAATGGATCTGGTCCTGTGCTCAGGCAGAGTGGAAGTGAAGTCTGATCGGTCCTGGGTCTCAGTGTGTGAAGCTGACTTTGACCGGCAGGATGCAGAGGTGGTCTGTAGGCAGTCTGGCTGTGGGGCTCCTTCAGCCCTCCAGGGGGTGCTCTATGGAGAAGTGGAGGCTCCAGTCTGGACCAAAGAGTTCCAGTGTGAAGGCAGCGAGTCCCGTCTCCTGGACTGTGTCACCTCAGACTCAGCTAGAGACACCTGCTCACCTGGCAAAGCTGTTGGACTCGCCTGCTCAGGTACAGACAAAACGGATCATAGCAACTTATTTATTTATTTATTTTTCACAGATTTATATCGGCAGGTAGTCATTAGCTGTTCCTACAGAAAGCTCTATCACCATGTTAAAAAAGCTGAAAAGTTTTAATAGGTTTCGACATTGTCTGCTCTCTGCTACATTGTATTCTGATAACCTTTAAACTGGCATCCTGAATCAAGCACTGTTGGATTAGAGTGGTGGTTTGTGGACAGTACTAAACTCTCTCTTGTCTCTGTCCAGAGCCCGATGACGTGAGGTTGGTGGAAGGAGGCAGCCGCTGTGCTGGTAGACTGGAGATCAACCACCAGGGAGAGAGGAGACCACTGGTATTTCATAAGCTTCCTGGATGGGGCCTGAAGTCAGCAGCTGTAGTGTGTAGACAGCTGGACTGTGGCTCTGCTGTTTCAACAGGACAGAGATCTGGTTCTACAAGTCGATTTGTATGGAGGTTGTACTCTGAGTGTGCTGGGTCTGAGTCTGCACTCAGGGAGTGTGCCAAAAATATAGAATATGGTGTAGACTCTGCTATCCTGGAGGTGATCTGTTCAGGTAATCCAATATAAAATCCTCATGTTCACATGATCCTCATATCCACATTTCCTCAGGTGTGTTTATGTGGATGACTCTCTTCTTCTGGTTGTGTCATGTTGATACATATTTTGTTGTCATGGTTTTTTACAGTATTGTCCCCTCCAAGGAGAACTCTTAATTTAGAGCAGCTGCCATATAGTTGTCTAACATGTGGGATCAGTCATTATAATTTGTTACAGGTTTTCTGATTTGTGCTTTTGAATTTCCTACATTTTCTATAAATTACACAATTAATGTTGTACAGTAGCCTTATATTTTTTTTAATTATCTGTTGTCGAACAACTTGTTATTCAATGATGTCTCTCTCTCTCTCTCTCTCTCTCTCTCTCTCTCTCTCTCTCTCTCTCTCTCTCTCTCTCTCTCTCTCTCTCTCTCTCTCTCCAGAGTCAGTGAGGCTTGTGAATGGAGCTGGTCTGTGCTCAGGCAGAGTGGAGGTGAAGTCCTATCCGTCGTGGGTCTCAGTGTGTGAAGCTGACTTTGACCGGCAGGATGCAGAGGTGGTCTGTAGGCAGTCTGGCTGTGGGGCTCCTTCAGCCCTCCAGGGGGCGCTCTATGGAGAAGTGGAGGCTCCAGTCTGGACCAAAGAGTTCCAGTGTGAAGGCAGCGAGTCCCGTCTCCTGGACTGTGCGACCTCAGTCTCAGCTAGAGACTCCTGCTCACCTGGCAAAGCTGTTGGACTCACCTGCTCAGGTAGAGACAGAAGGGATTATAGCACCTTTTTTTAAGGAGTAATATCAGCAGGTAGTCTTTAGCTTTTCTTACAGAAAGTTCCAGCACCATGATAAAAAAGCTTAAAAGTTTTAATAGGTTTCCGAATTGTAGCTCTCTGCTACATTGTATTCTGAAAACCTTTAAACTGACATCCTGAATCAAGCACTGTTGGATTAGAGTGGTGGTTTGAAGACAGTACTAAACTCTCTCTTGTCTCTGTCCAGAGCCTGATGAAGTGAGGTTGGTGGAAGGAGGCAGCCGCTGTGCTGGTAGACTGGAGATGAAGCAGCAGCGAGAGTGGAGACCACTTGTCCATTCTCTGTTTCAACAGGACAGAGATCTGGTTCCATACGTCGACGTGTATGGACGTTTTCCTGAGTGTGCTGGGTCTGAGTCTGCACTGAGGAAGTGTTTAAGAGATACACAATATGGTGTATACTCTGCCAGCCTGGAGGTGATCTGTTCAGGTAATCCAATATAATGTCCTCATATTCAGATGATGATCCTGATGTCCACATTTCCTCAGGTGTGTTTATGTGGATGACTCTCTTCCTCTTGTATGTCATGTTGATACATATTTGTTGCCATGTTTTGTTTTTTTACAGTATTGTCCCCTCCAAGGAGAACTCTTAATTTAGAGCAGCTGCCATATAGTTGTCTACCATGTGGGATCAGTAATTCTAATTAGTTAAAGGCTTTTTGATTTGTGCTTTTGAATTAAATACATTTTCTACAAATTGCATGATTAATGTTATACAGTAGCCTTATATTTGTTTTAATCATCTGTTGTCGAACTTCTCATTCAATGATGTATCTCTCTCTCTCTCTCTCTCTCTCTCTCTCTCTCTCTCTCTCTCTCTCTCTCTCTCTCTCCCTCTCTCTCTCTTGTCTCTCTCTCTCTCTGTCTCCAGAGTCAGTGAGGCTTGTGAATGGTGCTGGTCTGTGCTCAGGCAGAGTGGAGGTGAAGTCTGATCAGTCGTGGGTCTCAGTGTGTGAAGCTGACTTTGACCGGCAGGATGCAGAGGTGGTCTGTAGGCAGTCTGGCTGTGGGGCTCCTTCAGCCCTCCAGGGGGTGCCCTATGGAGAAGTGGAGGCTCCAGTCTGGACCACAGAGTTCCAGTGTGAGGGCAGCGAGTCCCGTCTCCTGGACTGTGTCACCTCAGACTCAACTAGAGGCACCTGCTCACCTGACAAAGCTGTTGGACTCACCTGCTCAGGTAGAGACAGAAGGGATTATAGCACCTTTTTTTACAGATTTATATCAGCAGGTAGTCTTTAGCCTTTCTTACAGAAAGTTCCAGCACCATGTTATAAGAACTGAAAAGTTGCAATAGTTTTTGGCATTGTCTAACCTTTAAACTGACATCCTGAATCAAGCACTGTTAGATGGAAGTGGTGGTTTGTGGACAGTACTACATTCTCTGTTGTCTCTGTCCAGAGCCTGATGACGTGAGGTTGGTGGAAGGAGGCAGCCGCTGTGCTGGTAGACTGGAGATGAAGCAGCAGCGAGAGTGGAGACCACTTGTCCATTCTCTCTCAACTTTGAGCCGGTTTTCAGCAGCTGTAGTGTGTAGACAGCTGCACTGTGGCTCTGCTGTTTCATCAAGACAGAGATCTGGTTCTACAGAGCGACCTGTGTCTGTGTTTTTCGCTTGGTGTGCTGGGTCTGAGTCTGCACTGAGGGAGTGTGTAAGAGATACACCAGATGGTTCTAGCTCTGACAGCCTGGAGGTGATCTGTTCAGGTAATACAAAGCTCATATTCAGCGAATAATAGTACTTTTTTCCCGTTCTTAAAACTATATATTTGACACTCTCAATATGCAACTTTCCTTTTTAAACTGTATATTGAACAAGCTGAAGTAAGTTATGTTAAAATATGGAGCTAATTCTTGTAAGAGCGACAGTTTAATCATGAAATCGATGTATACTATACTATGATAGAATATTTTATCAAATGTTCAGCATATGTTATTGAGAGTAAAGTATAAATCCCAGGGAGAGTGGGCAGTTGCAGTAATGTTGTCATCATAGCTGAACAGAATAAATCATTTTCTATCCACATCTCTGTTTCCAGATCTGCTTCTACAGCCTAAAATCAGCTTCTATTCCTCCACGGACGGGGTTTCTGAGGGCTACCAGCAGGGGCTGCAGGTGCTGTGGGGCGACAGCTTCACCATCACCTGCTCCATCCAGCCACAGTACCCAGGAGGCTCCTTCCACCTCACCTTCACCGGCTCCAACAGAACCCACACCCAGAGCCAGACAGCTGCCAATCACTCTGCCAACTTCCTGTTTCCTGCTGCAGACCACGCCCACCAAGGGAACTACAGCTGTGTTCATCACATCTATGTTTTCTCTCATAACTTCTCCTCTGAGAGTGAACCCCTCTCTCTCTCTCTGTCTCAGGTAATCTCGGATGGAACAAACTTTTAGATTGTAAATCCCAATTTTCCTTTAAAATTATAATAAATGGAACAGGTGTTGTTATACGATATTGTTAATTAGTTACCACTTCCTAAATGTTTATACCAGGGGAAATTAGCACTTAGAACAGATTTTTACTCTAACATTTATATCAGAATATAATTCTAAAGCTCATAAAACGTTTTCCATATTCCCAACACTCTGTTTGTGTTACAGCCTCCCCTCTGAAAGCTTTCATCATCAGAGTGGTTGTGGTGCTGACTGTGCTGCTGGTGCGTAACACTGCCCTCTATCTCTACTTCAAGGTACTGCACACACATTCACTCAAAACAAGCTTCATATTTACATCAGTATTTTCTGAACGCTTCCTCTGAGGACAACGCGAAATAGGAAGAGGGAGCTTCAGAGACAGAGAGGCTAGATACAGCCATTTAATGACTCTTGCTCATATGTGTTTCCAGACCAACAGGGGGCAGAAGCCACGACATAAGAACCCCATCTATGAGAACATTGAGCTGGTCTCCCTGAGTACCAGTGCTGAAGCTGGGCAGAGAGGAGAGCGGGGCCCAGGACACAGAGTAGGATCTACTCTCAACCAACAGGGATTTATTTTCGTCAAGCAAAAAAGAGCAAGCCTGCGGTCGATCGCACGAGCGCAGTTTGCTCTAGTAGGCCTACAGAGGCAGTGCAAGTCCCATCGCCACATTGCCATTCACCATCAACCTTGTGTTTACCATTAGCTTTCCGCAATGTTTATGTAGGCCTACTGTTCACTTTCCAGACGTTACAATGTAAAGTCAATTGTAGTAAATACATTTCCCGAAAGGAATACAATTTGTTCAGCATTAATAATGAATAAGTAATAGTCTGAAATGCACTACTGACAGAATAAGGTTATTTAGAACCCATGGCAAAAGACAAATGCGATGCCAAACTGTTTTTTGAATACTCTATGCGCGTCTTAACAGGTAAGGAACACACACAGCAGTTGTATTAGTCTAAAGTGTAAAGAACAAGAACGGATTATCTCCCTTAAAATCGTTCTGTGACCATGAAAGTATTTTTTATCAACTGACACAACAAATAGTATTGTAAAACTTATTTTTGTATGTAGCCTATCGAACGGCCGCATTTAATTTATGGTTATTTTTCATATAGCAACATTTTAGTTTTTGGCCACCCAAAGAATCCAAATGCCCACCCAAAGATGACATCCTAATATTGACACTACTCTGTAGAATAGTAAACTACTGTGTAAATATACCTGCTGGTATACTTAGATGGGTGCTGTTGGACACGTGGATCTTGTACTCATGCGCAGTCCGATTCGCCTTTTACACAAGCTACGCAAAGATGGCTTCCTCTGCAGCCGGCTTTACAACACGCTGGCTCACAACACTTTATTCAGGGCACCGTAGAGCTTGCTCTCTGCTTACAGCTGCAAGTCATGGAGAGGTCTGTGCCAGGGCGATGTTGCGATCACAGCGATGTAGGACTAGTGGGAACCCTAGTTCTTGGAGACCCGGAAATGCTGTGACATTGAGAGGTTTTACAGGTGAGAGGGGGGCGTCTGCTAACAAGAGCTATCGTCAACGGTCAAAAATGGGAGAATTCGGACATGATTTTATTGTAAGCTTGATGGCTAAATGTCGAGTTAGGAATTGTGTTTTCTTGCACACCAAGACGGGTCATGCCAACGTTAGTTTTACTGCGTTTGTTTGACGCCAGCTGAGCTAACTTGCAATGCCACTTAACGTCGTTATTTAATTTTTAATCTAAGGGGAATATAGCCAATCTGATTCCTGACAGTCCTATTGACTAACAAACATCTATATAGATAGATAGGTAAACGTTACTTTGTTCAAGTTATTTTTTGATAGATGACTTGATTTGATGCAAAGATATGTGTCGTTGACTCGTTAACTTTATAAACGGTACGCTAAACCATGTTCCGCCTAAATCTCCCAAGGTATTCTAGACTAGAGTTGGGACACTACGTTCAGAGGGCCTACTCTAAAACCTACTGCATTATCTACAAAGACTGTAATTAAGTCCCCCTCGGAAAATAGTTGGTATCTTAAAATCTTATCTGGACTTCACTGAGTAGGTATATCGTGACCGTTCGTCAGTTTTTTCATCGCTCTGTTTTTCTTCAGGAGCAAGATGTCCCCATGTTACCATCAGCTGTCGTTCCTTCAACACCAGCCGCCCCTCGGCCAACAAGCAGGACTTCTACGATGTCCTCGGTGTGCCCCGCACCGCCACGCAGAAAGAGATCAAGAAGGCTTACTATCAGGTGCATATTATCACATCAGAACTACAAAAGCAACTGTGTACAGTATGCCATTGTATCGTCTGCTAAATTGTAATTGATAAAACTGTAAATGTATTTTTTTTTCCCGTCAGATGGCAAAAAAGTACCACCCCGATACCAACCAAGATGACCCTCAAGCCAAAGAGAAATTTGCCAAGTTAGCTGAAGCCTATGAGGTATACAGGACATTAACAGGGGACATTAGGGGACAACTACTTGTTTCACACTGTGTGTGTGTGTGTGTGTGTGTGTGTGTGTGTGTGTGCGTGTGTGCGTGTGTGCGTGTGTGCGTGTGTGCGTGTGTGCGTGTGTGCGTGTGTGCGTGCGTGTGTGCGTGTGTGCGTGTGTGCGTGTGTGCGTGCGTGTGTGCGTGTGTGTGTGTGTCTCTCTCTATTGCTTACTGATGCCAGTAACTGTATTTTCAAACAGTAAAGGAAACAACCGTTGTGGTTGAATGTTCACAGATTATGATATGTTATTTCCTCCCCTCCACCCGTGTGTGTGTGTGTGTGTGTGTGTGTGTGTGTGTGTGTGTGTGTGTGTGTGTGTGTGTGTGTGTGTGTGTGTGTGTGTGTCAGGTGCTGAGCGACGAGGTGAAGCGTAAACAGTACGACACGTACGGCGCGGCGGGCTTTGACCCCAGCCGGGGCGGCGGCGGGGGGGCGGGGCAGCAGCAGTACTATCGGGCCGGGGGCGCCAGCGTCGACCCCGAGGAACTCTTCCGGAAGATCTTCGGCGAGTTCACCGGGTCCAGGGGCTTCGGGGACTTCAACAGCATGTTTGAACAGAGGCCTGAGGTGAGAGGAGAGGAGAGGCACTTCAACAGCATGTTTGAACAGAGACCTGAGGTGAGAGGAGGTGAGAGGAGGTGAGAGGAGGTGAGAGGAGGTGAGAGGAGGTGAGAGGAGGTGAGGAGAGGAGAGGAGAGGAGAGGAGAGGAGAGGAGAGGAGAGGCGAGGCGAGGCGAGGCGAGGAGAGGAGAGGCGAGGCGAGGCACGGGCCTGTTCGGTTACCACAGGTTGAAACCACACGGCCATCCTGATCCCTGGACTCTTTATTCAGTGTATGGATTGCAATACAGACAGGACATATGCACTGTGAAGGTTGTATTACATCACTGGAGGGCTACTGCTACAAACACATTGCAACGAGTGTTAGTGAATATTTAACCAACTGCTCATACATTGCAGTGTCAACAGTGTTGAGTGTAGTCCTAAACTTTGTACTCTACGAATTAAACAGAATGGATTAATTACAGTTTGGATGAACTGTTTTGAGTTTTCGCTGTATGAAGATATCCTAAAATGTTTTCTGGCTGTTGGTCTCTCTTCTCTTAGTATATGATGGAGTTGACGTTTGCCCAGGCAGCCAAGGGTGTCACCAAGGAGATTACTATTAACCTGGACGACGCCTGCCAGCGGTGCGATGGCAAGGGCAGCGAGCCGGGCACCAAGGTCACACACTGCAACTACTGCAACGGCACCGGCATGGTGAGGGAGCACCGTCGACCTATGACCCTTGACCCCCTGTGACGCCTAGGATCGGAGACTGCTTCCCGCTGGGGGGAAAACCCAGAGTACCAGACACGTGACGTAATAGATACATTTCAGCCCCCCCCCCCCCCCCCAGGGAGACTGGATGGAAGAGAATGGTCACCCTGTGTCGCTGTATGAGCGAGGTTTAAACTCTCCCTTTCAGAGTGGATGGAAGTATTTAGCGGCATAATCTGTGCTGTCGGCCATATTTACTCAAATACAGTTTATTTTGTTCCAGCTAATTCATAACTAGTACGTATGTCCATATTCAGGAGTCAGCGCGAAGCACACTTGAGCGGGTTTCATTTTAACGTCCTTCCAGGGGTGTTTGAACTTAATTAAGGGGGTCAACCCCCCCCCCCCCCCCCCCCCCCCCCCCCGGAATTTGCGCTCTGCGTATGTCCATATTAAAGTAAGTGTAACCTCCCCCCTCCTCCAGAGGCACTGTGAAGCACCCTTGAGCGAGTTTGACTGACTGAATGTCTCTCTGTCCCCCCCTGCTGGCCGTAGGAGTCCATCAACACGGGGCCGTTTGTGATGCGCTCGTCCTGTCGCCGCTGTGGGGGGAGGGGCTCCATCATCAGCACGCCCTGCGTCCTGTGTCGAGGCTCGGGCCAGACTAAGCAGAGGCAAACTGTCAGCGTGCCCGTGCCTGCAGGTGTGTGTGTGTGTGTGTGTGTGTGCGCGTGCGCGCGTGTGTGTGTGAAGCTCCTTTTTTGTTTTCTTCTTCTTTTGACGGTGGTGTTGGTGTGTTGTTGCAGGGGTGGAGGATGGACAGACTGTCCGTATGCCGGTGGGGAAGAAGGAAATCTTGGTCACATTCAGAGTAAGTCAGGACCCCTGGAACGCAAGAGGCTGTGTCCTGTTTCTCACCGAAGATACCCCTTCAACTGGCAACAATTAATAAAAAGGAGAGGAAAATCCTAGCAGCGTACTAGTTCAGTAAAAGCCCGTGACAGATGCTGTTTCAAAATTCTGACTTGGTTGTTTGGCTGGTTGGTTGGTTGGCTGGTTGGCTGTTTGGTTGGTTGGCTGGTTGGCTGTTTGGTTGGTTGGCTGGTTGGCTGTTTGGTGTGCAGTACCGGGTCCGTTTCTTTTAGCTCACTGTGTGCGCGTGGCTTTCCAGGTCCAGAGGAGCCCGGTGTTCAGAAGAACCGGGATCGACGTCCACTCGGACCTGATGATCTCTGTGGCCCAGGCAGTCCTGGGGGGCACGGCGCGTGGACAGGGCCTCCACGAGACCATCAGCATAGCAGTAAGACACAGGGGAGGAGGAGGAGGAGGAGGAGACAGGGCCTCCACGAGACCATCAGCATAGCAGTGAGACACGGGGGAGGAGGAGGAGGAGGAGGAGACAGGGCCTCCATGAGACCATCAGAATAGCAGTGAGACACGGAGGAGGGGGAGGAGGAGGAGGAGGAGAAGGAGGAGAAGACAGGGCCTCCATGAGACCATCAGCATAGCAGTGAGACACGGGGGAGGAGGAGGGGGGAGGAGGAGGAGGAGGGGGGAGGAGGAGGAGACGACAGGGCCTCCATGAGACCGTCAGCATAGCAGTGAGTGAGGAGGGGGGGGGGGGCCTTTATCATTATTATTGAGACGTAGCGAAGAAGGTGGAGTGAAAAGAAACAAAGAAAGTATGGATGAATGGAATAAGAGAGGATAGTAGATGGGTGTGGATTCATTCCTTTGCAGGCAAAGTTGGTTGTTTTACATTTTTCTTTTTCTCATCACCCTCAAACCTTTTTTTATTACTATTCATTTTTTTTATTACTGATAGATCCCAGCGGGTTGCCAAGCCGACCAGACGATCCGTTTGGCGGGGAGGGGGATTCGTAAGCTGCACAGCTACACCTATGGAGACCACTATGTTCACATTAAGATCAGAGTCCCAAAGTAAGCTGCACAGCTACACCTATGGAGACCACTATGTTCACATTAAGATCAGAGTCCCAAAGTAAGCTGCACAGCCACACCTATGGAGACCACTATGTTCACATTAAGATCAGAGTCCCAAAGTAAGCTGCACTGCTACACCTATGGAGACCACTATGTTCACATTAAGATCAGAGTCCCAAAGTAAGCTGCACAGCCACACCTATGGAGACCACTATGTTCACATTAAGATCAGTCCCAAAGTAAGCTGCACTGCTACACCTATGGAGACCACTATGTTCACATTAAGATCAGAGTCCCAAAGGCCTGTGTCCAAGACAGTATGCCATCACACTTATCTTTACTATCTCACATCAGAGGTGAATTCTTTGATGGTGATATTTCATTCCCTAATATATGTGTGTATACATATAGTATATGGTATGCATGCATACAGTACTGTGCAAAGGTTTTAGGCAGGTGTGTAAAGTAAGAATGCTTTCAAAAATCTGTGTTCATTGTTTTTTTGATCAATTAATTAAATGCAAAGTGAGTGGATAATTGAACAATCTAAATCAAATCAATATTTGCTGTGACCACTCCTTGCTTTCAAATTTTTGCCAGCATTTCTTCACATCCGCCTAAAACCTTTGCACAGGACTGTATATATAATCTTTATATATGCCAAAGCTTGAAATGGCATATCTACAAAAAATAGCTGCATGTGTTCACAGCACTCTGTAGTGGTAGTATACATGAGTAAGAGTGTTATTGTTTATGTTCATCAACTATCATATAATATATATAACTATATCAGCTTCATTATCAGAACGCCTTATTTGGTGACAAGTCTGCTGTAAAAACAAACTCACTTCTACCAGTGCGCTACGGAAATCCCAGGGTGCACGGCGCCATTTTGCATCGACGGTCCGGGGCGCACGCCAACCAAAATTCCACCCCACACACACACACACACACACACACACACCTCACTGTGTTCCTCCTCCTTCTCTTCTTCTACGTGTAGGAAGTTGACGCGCCGACAGCGCTCGCTGATGTTGAGCTACGCCGAGGAGGAGACGGACGTGGAGGGCACGGTTAATGGAGTGACCGGCCCCACAGGTGAATCTACACACACACGCACACACACACACACACACACACACACACACACACACACACACATGGACGTGGAGGGCACGGTTAATGGAGTGACCGGCCCCACAGGTGAATCTACACACACACACACACACACACACACACACACACATGGACGTGGAGGGCACGGTTAATGGAGTGACCGGCCCCACAGGTGAATCTACACACACACACACACACATGGACGTGGAGGGCACGGTTAATGGAGTGACCGGCCCCACAGGTGAATCTACACACACACACACACACACACACACACACACACACACATGGACGTGGAGGGCACGGTTAATGGAGTGACCGGCCCCACAGGTGAATCTACACACACACACACACACACACACACACACACACGGATGTGGAGGGCACGGTTAATGGAGTGACCGGCCCCACAGGTGAATCTACACCAGGGCATCTTATTCACCCATACAACAGCACACATATATATATATATATATATATATATATATATATATATATATATATATATATATATATATATATATATATATATATATATATATATATATATATATATATATATATATATATATATATATATATATATATATATATATATATATATATATATATATATATATATATATATATATATATATATATATATATATATATATATGCATACACACACACATGCACTTCGTATGTTTCGAGCACTTTGGTACCCTGTTTTCTTACTCAGGCACACACTCACAGTCACACACACACACACACACACACACTGATGCCGTCAGTAGTCCTTGCTGTGGCTGATGCAGTATGTGTTTGTGTCCAGGAGGGGGCAGCAGAGGTGCTGGTTCTGCCCCAGGACAGGCCGATAATAAACCCAAGCAGGAAGAGGAGGAGGGTGGCTTCCTGTCCAAATTAAAGAAAATCTTTAGCTGACAGCCATGCCTCAGGTAGGACACTCGCACACGCTCACTTTAAGCTATAGGCCACACATATTATTAGTGTATGTATTTTTATATAAGTACTATTAGCACATTACGTTTTTGTAGTATTTGTGAGCTCAGCAGGAAGCAGAGTCCCGTTAAGCCCGACATTGACAGGGACATGCACAACTCTTTGACGTACAGATTTCAAATAATAAATGCAACTTTCCTCAGCAATGTTCATCATCTCTGTCTCTCTCACACACACACACAGTGGGAAGTGACCCATTTCACACCCCTGGGGTGTGGCTGTCCTACACTGTTTGCTGTCTTCATTGTCTCTTCAATGCAACCAGCCTGGCACGGATCGATAGCGAGCCATCCAGTTCTTTACCACGCAGGGACTACAGGAGAAGGGGTCACAGTCTCACGGTTGCCATGGTTTCTAAGGCCTTTTTCTTGTGACCTCTGCTTTTGTTTAGGCAAAAAGTCCGCCGGACAGTGAAGCCGTCGCAGAGCTATACCGACTCCTTCTCCTGCGTGCGGCTCTGGAGGGAAAGGAGGACATAAAGGAGAAACGGAGGATTTTGAGTGCGGACGAAGTCGCGCTTTGCTGTTGTCACGGCGCGGCCCGCCAAGAAGCCACGCCCCAACCGACGCGCCCGAGTTTCCGTAGCAACGGGTGTGGAGTTGAGAACCAGAAGAAGACCTCTTTCATGTGCTTCCAAGACAATCAACACGGAGGCAAGCGGGACGCTCGGCGAATTAGGGAAGGGAAGACACGGCGTTCCGACTCTCCATGCACGCTCGCTAAACATGTTTACCCCGACTCTCACAATAGACGTGGTTAGGTCTTTAGGTGGCAAACAGGCCTGGCTTTTCCGTGTGTTCTTGATAAGAATTTGGGGTCGCCTAAACGGAGCAGGTTCGTCATGAGCCTTACGGGCTGCGATGGTCTCGTCTACCGAACGGTGTAGTGTGGCGGTGCTCAAGCAGGGGAACGGAGAGGAGGAGGGATGCTGAATCTTTTCTCTCACGGTCTTTGCCAGGCTGGTGTTGTCAATCCTACTCACCTTGTTTAGTTGTTGTCCATGTGTACAACCACAGGACTGTGCAATCAGCTGTATGTCAATTCAATAAAATGTGTTATACATTTCAAAAGACTGTTTGTTCCTGCATCATCGGCAAGTCAAGTTGCATCGTGTTAGGCCAATACTGAAATCTAACAGTAGGTGGCACTAGCAGGGAAGAAATCGTTCATGTCTAAATGTTCCGAGGATGGCGGACAACTTATTTTATATTTAACACATAAGCTGAAAGAAACACACTATCCATTTTTATGGATCGAGAACACATGAATATAATGACATCAGCCAGGGGCCCTCTACTTTTCTCTGGTTTGGGAAAAAGGTTGATGTAATTGTTATGAAGTTTAGAGGTTTACAAATGATCAGACTTGAGAGGGAAACTGTTTGGAAAAAAAGGTATAGTGCCATTTTTTGTTATGGTTTCCATGTGTGTGATACAACAGTGATGAAAGGGAGGGGTTTGTTACTGTCAGTAAATCCCTTAAAGTTCTTCAAACCCAAACTCAATCATGTTGCTAAGTTACGTCTTTCCATCGCAAATCTTTAGGGTTTTAGATGTTAAATGTTAATTAGACCAATTATTGATACTGGCTGCATGATGTTCTATTCAAAATCCAAGGGTATCTGTTCGATACCTTTAAGGCTATTTGAATGGTCCATAATCCCCTGTATCCTTGTGAACTTTCCTTAGAACTGTAATGCGCTTCCCAATCAACTTTTTGTTGATGCAGCGCGTACCTACCTCAGCCTTGGCCTACGGTTGGCTGTCGAGCTGTGGGTTCTAAGGTGCCAAATCACCGCTGGCCGTCCCCTTATTATGATATCATGATGAGTGGGTTGCCATGTTCCGTCCTCCCTCCCTGCAGCGCTCGCTGGTGAGGTAGGAAACCCCCTCGTTCATCAACTCAGTCCTACGCCGCAACTCAGTCCTCTTCTGTCCTGCTTTGGTTCGTACGAGGAGGGACCATATAGAAAGCCCAGTGAGGGGAGGAAAGTTAGTGGCAGCCTTTTTGCTTGTACTCTTTCCCGTGCCTGTGGCTGCAACACGTGTGAAATCGTTTTTAGAACTGAATTATTTCTTTTCTTTCATGTATTATGAAAACTTGTGAAAAGTTGTGTCCTGTGCGTCCGCTGTGTCTGGGATGGTTTGCAGTTTGCGTTGTGTCTTCTGGGACGCATAGAAGACATCGTAGCCCACCGTAAGTTACCGGCATCATCGCGTATCCTTGACTGAGAGAGGCTTGTTTCGCTAACACTAAGACGTTCTATCCTCGGCCTTCTGGGTAACAGAGCTATCCGGAACAAACGGCGCAGGAGAGACTTTTGAAGGGGGGGGGGGGGGGGGGGGGGGGGGGGGGGGGGGGGCGGAACTGATACGGCGTCCCTACGAAACTGGGGGGGGGTCGTGTGTCCCCCGTCCCCCCCACCATCTGCGCCCTTGTCCGGAACAAAGACGTCCGTAGTTAAGCCTGGGGTGTCCTCGTTTTGCCCCTCCCTGTCAATCAAGCCCTCTCCTTCACCTTTTCCCAACCGTCCGTCCCCCCCATCACTTAATGCTGAGACCTCGATCACTTCCACATGTAGAAGCCAGGCTAGCGTTATATTACCGCGCCAGGCCTCCGCACTCCACCGCTCCTGGGTAGTTTAACTTCATTTCCCCCAATCTCACCATCTCCCAGATCCGCCGTATTAAGGCCGGCTAACACAGGCTACATGTGTCTTCCATTCAGCCAATTTAGAATTCGCCTCACATGCAGTGGCACGGCCTGGTGCAATTTGGACACACACACACACACACACACACACACACACACACAAAGACAGTTTCTCAAATCCGCTCAGTCAAACTGAAGTGTATGTTCAAAATCTGTAGAGACATTCTATGGAAGTCCAAGTAGACAATGTAGACCTTTTCTGCCTATTCTTTATGGATGTCCATAGAGCTTGCCTTAATGGGACCTTCCCAATGGAAACCCCTAGCCCCGGCCTGGAAAGGTATATAGACAAACTCTCTATTCAAACACCACAGACTTTACTGTCTGCCAATCATGTGTGATTGGCAGCCGGTTTCCAGGGGTAACTGAGAAAAAGGAAGTAAGCATCTTGGTTGGTGTTCTTCATTAGAGGCTCTTTCCATGGCCTTTACAGTATGCACACACACACACACACAGAGCCACTCGCAGTGAAACACAATGGAACGAGAGGGGGGAGAGGCAGGGTGACCTTGCTACAGGGCCAAGACTCATTATAATCTGGACTGGAGAATGAACTCCACTGAGCTGCTGTCTGCCCCTTAATGATTAGACAGCTGTGGCCTTGTTAGCACAGACAGTGTGTGTGTGTGTGTGTGTGTGTGTGTTTGTGAGTGTGAGTGAGTGAGTGAGTGAGTGAGCGACTGAGTGAGCGAGCGTGAGAGAGTCAGTCAGTCCATATTGCCTACTGTGGATAAAGGCCTAATCGGTGTGTGACTTGTATACGCTTATACTCTTATGTACTATGCTGTGATAGGCTGTGATAGGCTGTGATAGGCTGTGATAGGTTGTGATGTCCTGTGATAGGTTGTGATAGGCTGTGATAGGCTGTGATACCCTGTGATAGGATGTGATAGGCTGTGATACCCTGTGATAGGATGTGATAGGCTGTGATACCCTGTGATAGGCTGTGATAGGTTGTGATGTCCTGTGATAGGCTGTGGTATGCTGTGATGTCCTGTAATAGGTTGTGATACGCTGTGATGTCCTGTGATAGGTTGTGATGTCCTGTGATAGGATGTGATACCCTGTGATAGGCTGTGATACCCTGTGATCAGCAGTGATAGGTTGTGAGACACAATGATAGGCTGTGATGTCCTGTGATAGGTTGTGATGTCCTGTGATAGGCTGTGATACGCTGTGGTCTAGTTGGTCAACAAGGACCAGTGTGCATGGAATTAATGGGAATAATACAAACCTTATCATTTGCTGTCACTTTGACTGCAGGGTTTCCTTACTCTGTTTCTTCACTGTAAGGCCTTATGAAAAGACACCCCTATAAAAAACCTGGAAAACGTTAGATAATGGTCTTCCTGACTGTCTGAGTCTACAGGTTTGGCAGAGTTCTGCTGTACTCTCCAAGTGGACGTTTTGTTTTTTTACTGAAAACTCACCAGCCTTTTCAATTTGAGCCCCTGCATGTCCTATCTTACCTGCTGGGCGCGGTCCTGGTAGCGTGTCACCATGGAAGCGGGACCTCCTCCCGGTCCTGAGAATGTCCGCCAGTCAGCTTCCAGAGGTCAGCAGAGAGGCCGTCATCAGAGAGCGGGACACCCACACCACAGGTCACTGCAAATAATGTTTAACATCGAACCCAGTCACCATTAGAGGGGGGGGGTCTGTGTGTGTGTGTTTGTGTGTGTGTGTGGTTGTGTGTTTGTGAGAGTGTTTATTTCATATATGGTATGTGTTTGTTTGTGGACGTGTTGCTGTACAACATGTACATGGGATTGTGTTCGTCTGTGTGGGTGGGTGTGTGTGTTTATATACATGTGTTTATCATCTCGTTTGTGTGTTTGTGTGTGTGTGTGTGTGTGTGTGTGTGTGTATGTTGAAGGGTTACACTCGTTCCTGTCTGTTTCCCATTTCCCTCCATTTCCCCTCAATCAGAATTAGTCCTCCATTTCACCCTCTCCCCAAGCTTTTAATTAGGCTTCTAGATCACTTCCACGTGTGTGTGTGTGTGTGTGTGTGTGTGTGTGTGATCGATATGTATTTACATATATGTAGAGAAGATGCAGATACGGCCCGGTGATTAAGCATGTATATTGTATGTGTGCGTTTGGCTTTCTGGGTCTGCATGCATGAGCGTGTGTATGAACCAATAGAATCAGAGGATCCTAACCCTAACACTGAACCAATGTGTGAACCAATAGGATCAGAGGGATGTCCGTTGACCCCTCGCCCATTAAAACCTTGACCCCCTGATTGAGTGACAGATTACTACCTTTCAAAATGGATCCCATCTGTTTTTTTTTACTATACAGATCCAATAGGACTTGATGAATGGTTAGGGTTGAGATGATCGCGCTTAAGCAGTGACGCTACAGGTAGTCCGACAATAATTTGGCAAATGAAAAGAAAAATCTTCTTGAACTATTTCAGGCTAGACACAGTGTGTGTGTGTGCGTGTGCGTGTGTGTGTGTGTGAGGGAGAGTGTTCATGCCATCTATTATTTATTAGTATTAGTATGTGTTTGTTTGTATACGAACAACATATGTAACATATGAGAACACATGATTGTGTTAGTCTATGTGGTTGGGTGTGTGTGTTTATATAGACGTGTTTATCATCTTGTGTGTATAGAAATATATGTGTGTGTGTGAGGGGGGGGGGAGACAGAGAGAGAGTGTTTCTTTCATTTATTTACGTGTTGTTGTACAACATGTACACAGGATTGTGTTGTCTGTGTGCTTGGGTGTGTGTGTTCGTATGTGTGAGTGTGTGAGCGTGTGTGTGTGTGTGTCAGAGATCACACCACAGTGCAGGATGCTTAATCATCATTCCCTTTAGGGCAAATCTACTCACTAACCATCAATCCCAACCACTCCGTCCTCCTGTCTCCTCTGCAGAATGTGCTTGTGTGTGTGTGTGTGTTTGTGTGTGTGTGTTTGCATGTGTGTGCCTGAGTGCGTGTGTGAGTTTGTGTCCAGGTCTTGTGGGTATTCTCCGCCTCACAGCAGAAAACCTCACTGATAAATCACACTTAGACAGTTAGCATTTACAGTGAGCAACAAGTGAGGATTGAATATCACTGACCGCTAATGTGAGGCCTGGGTCCCAACAGTCTGTCTGACATGGAGGGGAGAGAGAGAGAGAGAGAGAGAGAGAGAGAGAGAGAGAGAGAGAGAGAGAGAGAGAGAGAGAGAGAGAGAGAGAGAGAGAGAGAGAGAGAGAGAGAGAGAGAGAGAGAGAGAGAGAGAGAGAGAGAGAGAGAGAGAGATAGAGAGAGAGAGAGAGAGAGAGAGAGAGAGAGAGAGAGCGAGAGAGAGAGAGAGAGAGAGAGAGAGAGAGAGAGAGAGAGAGAGAGAGAGAGAGAGAGAGAGAGAGAGAGAGAGAGAGAGAGAGAGTCATGACAGAGTCATGACAGACAAGGAGTACGACCTTAAAAGCAAAAACAGACCAATAGTTGAAAAGGTCAACGAACACAGGCAGAGGCAGAGGCAGAGGCAGAGGCAGAGGCAGAGGCAGAGACAGAGACAGAGACAGAGACAGAGACAGAGACAGAGACAGAGACAGAGACAGAGACAGAGACAGAGACAGAGACAGAGACAGAGACAGAGGCAGAGGCAGAGGCAGAGGCAGAGGCAGAGGCAGAGGCAGAGGGCCAGACCCGTTTACCAGAGTTGAGGAGCACATCACAGACGCTGATTGGTGGGTGTGGTGCGCTTGATTCATAGACCCAGTGACGGTCCAGCCGTGTTCTGCTGGTTCAGGAACGTAACCCAACCCTGTGTGATCCAGCGTCGGAGGTATGTGGGTCACGCACCCGGCACGTCTAGGTGGGATTCTGGTGTGCTCCCCCCAGACTGCTGAGTAAATGAAGCTGGAGCTAATGGAAGTTATGGACTGTGGAAAGTTACCATGGATTACCTCAGAAACCTTGGTTACCTTGGCTTGCTTCAGTAACTATACTTTTTCTATATGATCCGAAATAATGTAATAATAATGGAAGTTAAATATCAGAATACGTCACGGATACATCTATATGCCTAACTTCTCAGAACTGAGAGTTGGTATTTCTCTGAAGTGCACGTACATGTTAAGGGCTTTCCCTCACATTGTAGAGACCATTAGAATATGGGTGATCCAACATTTTATGGGACCAACAGTTAAATGGTGAAAATTACGTTCCCATTGCCAATTCAAAATCTTATCACTAGTGTGGGCACGCACGCACACACACACACACACACACACAGTTTTAAAGTGATCAAAACATCCATCCGCTTTTTTAGAAAATATTTGACACATGCCTTCTTCTCTGACCTCCTCACCATTCACTGCTGCCCTCCAACTGGAAGGTCAGGGGACTGAGCCTGAGAACTAACCCAGCGAGAGACACCTCTCCCTGTGCATAAGCATGGCCGGGAAGGGGGGACGTCCTGGTTGTCCCGATGCACAGCGTCACTCAATAAATCAGGATAGATTTAAGGGTGAGAGAGGGTGGGGGGGGGGGGGGGGCACTGGTTGCCAAATATTGTATTAACCTAGCTGGAGGTTGTTGTGATTGCTTGGGTATTTTGAGTTTATGTTGTCATGACTGCTGATTTATCACAATTTAGTCACGTTTAACGGTTTCAGGTCGTCCACCAGGACCATGAGTGTGGGAAGCCAGAGTCACGGTGAGCGTCATCACCCCACAATGACCCCACTTTGACCCCTGACCTCATAAAGGTGGATTACTGATAGATTACAAAGGGTGGCAACATTTCAAGGAAGTTATTTAAGTCTCTCTCTCTCTCTCTCTCTCTCTCTCTCTCTCTCTCTCTCTCTCACACACACACACACACACACACACACACACACACATAGCCAACACATATACTGTAAACACACAAACACACATATATAGCCAACACATATACTGTAAACACACACACACACATATATATAGCTAACACATATACTGTAAACAAACACACACACGCACATACACACATAGCTAACACATGAACTGTAAACACACACACACACACACACACATACACACACACAGCCAACACATATACTATGAACACACACACGCACACACACACACTCACACATAGCCAACACATGAACTGTAAACACATACACATACACACAGCCAACACATATACTATGAACACACACACACACTTACACACACACAGACACACACACACAGCCAACACATGAACTGTAAACACATACACACACACACACATTCAAGGTTGAAGTGATTTGTTGTTGTCTCACCACCCTAAACGTCCTGATGTCAAACTGACCTTTTTTAACACGCTGGGTAACAAGCCATACCATAATATGCTCTGCCACACACGCTCTGATTAGACTGTGTTGAGACTGACAAATAAACAACACTGTCAATAAACACTGGAGGTTTTATTGTTTGTTTTTTAGTGTTGTTTTAGGTGTTTGTGTTCTTGTGTGTGTGTGTGTGCTGTACATAGTCAGAGCGTTGAGGGGGTGTTGTTCTGTCTTGTTGCTTGGCAGATTTACAGCTGACCTACTGCCTTCATCTGAGACTCAGTGAGGAGGTCTGTGTGCTGTTTGTTGGTGTGTAACGTATACACTTGTTGACACCCAAGGGTAAACAAAGCTGGGGGTGAGGGCAGAGCAAGGGGGAGGAGGGGGAGTGGAGAGAGAGGAGGGAGAGGAGGGAGAGGAGAGAGATAAAGGAGAAGGAGGGGGAGGGGAGAGAGAGAAAGGGGGAGGAGGGGGAGGAAGCAGGGGAGGACAGAGCCACGTCCAAGCTCAGCCACATATTTATTTTTTCTCACTTTTTTTTTTTTTCTATCTCTTCTATCTCTTCTTCTACACTGTATTGTCTTCAGTGCCCTTGTCGACAGACATTTTCTCTCTTTCTTTCTCTCTCTCTCTCTGTTAAGATACTTTTCTGTTATTTGCTTTCTTTCGTTTCTTACTTCGGTGTTATTTTCTTTCTCTCTCTCTTTCTTTCTTTCGTTCTTTCTTTCGTTCTTTCTTTCTTTCTTTCTTTCTTTCTTTCTTTCTTTCTTTCTTTCTCTCTCTCTCTCTATGTCTCTGTCTCTGTCTGTCTATCTCTCTCTCTTTATGTCTCTGTCTCTGTCTCTGTCTCTCTCTCTCTCTCTCTCTCTCTCTCTCTCTCTCTCTCTCTCTCTCTCTCTCTTTCATTCTTTCTTTCTTTCTCTGTCCTGCTTGGACCCCCGTTGAGTGAGTAACTACGGCGATGGTGGTGGTGGTGAAGTGTCGCTGTGCTGAGTTATAACTTATTATTATTACTGCAGAATAAACCGTTTTCCCCCCCATTGATTTTGGCTTGTGGTGCTGTGATTGGCACATCACGACACATTTACTATATAGCCCGCCAACCCTGTTAAATGTGTCCCTGAGGTGTTGTTAGAGCCGGCTAAGTTTATTGGTGTGTCATAGAAAAACTGGAAAAGTCTGTTGGCCAATATTCTCCCTAAAGATTAGGCGCCATGGTCCATAAAGATGAGGGGCCATTTGAGGAAAGTATTTGAAGACGACTTCTCTCTCAGTCGGACTCACTCCTTACCCCCGTCTCTGCATCAATCCATTTTCATCCCCCTCTTTCCTGTTCCCTCCTTTCTCCTCCTGCGTCCATCTGCCCTGGAGCTCTCCAGGACGCCCACTCTTTCTGCTCGCCCTCCCCAGGCAGAAGTCACTCATCCTGGGGCCCCGTGCCACCAGACACGTTGGCCTGGCTGGAAGAGCTCAGAGAGTGGCAGTTCTGTGTGTGTGTGTGTGTGTGTGTGTGTGTGTGTGTGTGTGTGTGGATGTTAAACTAAGCGTGTAGGAATCTAACTTTAAGCTAAGCGATTAATTTAAGTCGAGCGGCAAACGTATCTGTCTTTGTTTATTTATGTGTTTGAAATTACAGGGAGGGGTCTGAAGTGCTGCTCATGCTGTTGGTGCTGTGTGCAGGCCTGAGAGATGGGACGCTGAGGGAGGGGGGAGGGAGGGAGTGAGGGAGGGAGGGAGGAGGATTGAGCGGGGTGGAGGGACGTAAGAGGTAGGAGGATGGAGGGAGGATGGAGGGAGGGAGGGAAGGAGGAAGATGGAGGGAGGAGGATGGAGGGACGAAGGGAGGAGAGAGAGAGAGAGGGAACAGAGAGAGAGGGATGGTTCTTTCATTCTTCATTTCCTTTTTTGAGAGAAAAAACATGACTTTGACATTGTGTGTGTGTGTGTGTGTGTGTGTGTGTGTGTGTGTGTGTGTGTGTGTGTAAAGGTTATTGAACAAGGGATAACGTAAGGAAAATAAAGAGAGGAGAAATGAACAGAAAATGAGTAGACTTTACACAGACAGGGTTTGTCGTTCTCCCTTGTCTGAACAGCTGTGGCCATGTGGAAACAAGAAAGACATCTCTGTATTAGCATACTACTAATGTGTGTGTGTGTGGGTGTTTGTGTGT